>CM076981.1:49864146-49986646 GCA_039105355.1 Benthosema pterotum
GTATCTATATATAAATATACTATTTTAACAATACTTATATCTATATATCAGAATTATATATTTACCTTTAGTGCATATTAACAGGACCAAACCTCTGCATTAGCAAACGTAACTAAACAACAGAAGATATAAATTAAGCAAATTAACTTCAACTTAATGAACCAAATTAACTTCAAATAGCGCAACTGATGGGACTATTTCTATGAGAAGGAGTTGGATGTGTTACATCCAACTTTGGTTGGAAGTATAACAGGGTCAATTGCAGTGTATTAAAATTGAGGGTAATGTTAAAAATGTTTAATATGTTAAAAATGCATTTGCATTTGTGTAAGGCACAGTAAAATGGCGGCCACCATGGGATAAAAACATGAACTATTTTTAAACTAAAGAGCTTATTCTATGCATTTTAAATGTTCAATTCTAGTTATAGAAGGCAAGTATAATGTATTATCCATATTTATCTCATTAGACAGGGTTCCTTTTAACTTGTTAATTAGAATAATGTTTTGTAGTTAAAGTATAGAAATCCTAATCCCTTCATGGACACTGAGTATGCTGGGATTATTTGAACAGATTCATTCTTAATATCTTTAACATATACATGGTCAATCAATGTACCATTTTCTGTTGTTGAGCTTTTTACGCATTGCCTGTATCCATGTTGTTTCATCAAATCAACAATCGTAGAAGATTTAAATATATTTCATTAAAATCTCCCATTATTACTTTCCCTCCAGAGTATGAATCCAATTCATGAACAAGTTTTGTCAAATGTTTACGAAATAATCCATTTTGTATGAATTTGGTCTATATACAATAGCTGCTGTCAGATTAACCTGTGAAACATGAAACATTAAGCATTCCAAGTTAAAGTTTTGTGGAATGATCACATGAATTGGCTCATTAATGGAATGATATATTCCAACTCCACCTCTGATTTGATTTTTAATTTGGTAAACATTGGATCACTGTTATCATAGCAATTTGATCTTGGATTGTGTTGCAATGTAAATCCTGGTAAATGTAAGTTGTGTAAATATGTGTCATCAACAGTTAACCAGGTCTCTGTTAGACAAATGCAATTGGCTTTGTTTAGCACATGATGTGCTTGAATATCTGGAACATGTGCTCTAAGACCCTGAACATTGTGCAGAACCATTGCGAATGTATGAGAGTTTATAGGGTCTGCTTCAGGAGGAATGAACGGTGGCATGTTATTAATTGCCACATCAATTTTGTCATTGCAATATATGACCGAATCATTAAAATCTTCAATAATGAGGCCACTTAGAGTTCTTACACGACTTAATGCAACATATGCTTGTCCTGGTGCAAATACTTTCTTCAATGACACCACAGCATTATCAACTGTCAAACCTTGTACTTTATGGACTGTGCATGCCCATGCTAGTGTCAAAGGAAATTGACGTCTTGCACCACCACTATTTGTCACTTTGTCTTCTTCTGGTTTAATTATCGTTACATTTTGTCGAGTCTTTGATCGTTGAATTTGCCCCACTTTTTCATCATCAAATATGACATGAATATTGGAAGGAAATGAACTATCAGGTGAGACTGTGATATGGACTATGGTACCAAAAGCACCATTTACAAGTCCATCTGAAACATCAATATTCTTTTTGAGCATAACTCTAGCACCTATACCAATATTTACATTTTGTGACAAACAAGAATTATAGATTTTTTTATGGTGACCATTTTTCTTTTCCATCCTTCCAGTTTTTGGATTTCTCTCAAAATCCTCAGCCTCTATACTGATCGCATCTGGACAATTTGTTTGCAACATTTTATTGTTGAATGTGTCAACTTCGTTGTTGGTAGCAAATATGTGGATTGCATTGGTTTCCTCGCCAGTTTCACATTGTTTTATTAAAAGTACATCGCTTTCATTTAGTGGTTGTTTCTTTTTACGTATTCTCAAACGATTTAGTGTTTCAGCAAATATTGGATCTTTTTGTCTAACAATCTTTGTTAGCTTTGCAATCATGAAATTATTAATCCACAAATTAATTCCTTTTGCTTCAGCATATAAAGGTGTGCCTTTCACAGGAGCCAGCTGATAAAAATCACCAACTGCAATTATGCTCACTTTTCCAAAGAAAGAATAGTCACCAGTCTGTTTTATTTGTCTTAATCTCCCATGTATGTAGGCTAGAAGACAATGGTCCACCATAGATATTTCATCAATTATTAATATTTCTACATTACCCAGTTTGGTACGTAGGGAATTAATTTTCTCATCACCTAGAGGTATATATGGTAATGTGGTATTAACACCGATGGAAAAGGTGTTGTGTATGGTTGAAGAACCAATGTTGTATGCAGCCACACCAGTTGGAGCTGTTAACAGAACTGTGACATTATCGGGATTTACAGAAGATTGAGACAATAGTCTGCTACATTCGTAATGTATAGCTTTGAGTAAATGCGTCTTCCCTGTTCCTGCACCTCCTGTTACAAATACATTAAATGGTTCTGGATTTTCCCCATGGATTTTTTGTAAGCACCAATTGCGTATTTTGTAAAAGATATTAGATTGTTCTTCATTTAAAGATCTCATTAAATTTAATGCGTCCTCTCTGCGTAAATTGCAATTGTGTGGATCAATGGTGCAAATGTTTTGTACATTTGTATTTAAATCAGGGATGTTTTCATTGTCATTGTCATCATTATTGTCAATTGGGTCATCTTTCCTTAGATCAAGACATTCTAATCGTTCTCTCTCAGATTCAGGACATAATTGAGCCCAAGCATCTTCCAATTCACCTACGTGCTCCAAAAGTGCTTGTGCTTCATCGATTGCATCGCTTTCTTTTTCATAAAGACATCTGTTTGTCTCAACAATTGATTTTACTGTCTGTAAATCATTGTGTGCATTTCTTATTGAACCAAGATTATAAAAATCTTCAAATGATTCAAAAGGTGGGGGTTTTAACTGTGAATCTTCACGATATGGCAAGAAAAGTTCCAGAAGGGACATGCAGTATTTTTCGATATCTTTCGTAGGTGAGAATCTTGGATACCTCACCACTGCAGCTTCTGTTTTAGTCCTTTTTTTCACATATCCCATATTGTTGTTTAGTTCAAATGTGTCGTTTTTAGATGTGGAAGCTTCTGATTTGGACAGCACTCTGTATTCTGAAGTAAACGTGGCATTGCATAAATGTTCAAAATCTGTAGTTTCAGGTCTGTTTTTATATCTGTCTGTACGACTAATCATCCATATGCTTGAGTCATCATCTGTATTGTTGTTCTGTAATACTTTCAAAGGTTTAGTCATTCTGACCGTATCTCCAACAGGAATAAATTCAACTTTACGAGAACTTTCTTGCAAATGCATATTTGTTAGTCTATACACAGCCTCTTGGGCACTAACTTCTCTATTGTGAAGATAAACGGCTCCAAGTTTTTGAAAAGCTTCTTTAGCATCAACATTTCCAGACAGACTTTCTTTGTGTGTTCTATCAAGCAACATACCCATGTTACACTCAGCTTTTGATATGTAGGTGATTATGTATACGACAACTGCATATGCATCTGTAATGAATTGAATGTCCATATTAGCATTCCAGCTACATAATAAGTCTCTGTTGTATTGATTTACCCACGTTCCATTTGGTGAACGTTTTAAAACAACACTTGTCTTGTAAGCAACTTTATTGTATGCCAATTCAAATAGCTCTTGATCAATACCAACATCATGAAATAACTCTTCTGTTGATTCATAATGTATGTCAGAGTTAGATAATGCTGTTTTCAGCTTTTCAAGAATATTTAAAGCTTCTTCTTTTTTCAAGTCAAAGTCCTGATTAACATCCATGTTTTTATCTTGTTGATCATCCTTATTTTTACTTTCCTTTTTCTTTGGTCGGCTAATGAATGTTCGACCAGAAACTGGTTTAGGAAAATTAAATCGGCACGTAGTTTTATTTTTTCGGCATGTCTGTGAGTGTCTAGTGCTATGCTTTTGAACGCCAACAGGCTCATAACATTTATCACTCTCATCAGGCATCTCGCATGTTACATATTTGTCCACAAATTCAACAACTTCTTCATCTGAATTTTTATCTATTTGTGGAGCATCTTTAATCCACAACAAACCATGGACATGTGGACTTCCTCTTTGCTGAAATTCCACACGATAAAAATAATCAATTACTTGTCCAATAGGTGCAGCCTTAGACAATATAACGTTGTTTAAATACTCATGCCATCGATGGTCAAACATTCTTGCTGCTGTGACTGGGTTCCGTTTTAGCAAGCCACATTTTTCTAACCAATTAAGTTGTTCCACACCAAGCTGGTTTCCTTCTTGAAGCATAAGTACTTTCAGCGTTTCTGGCCATCTCATATCTGCAGAACTAAATGAGAAAAACCAGGTAGGAAGACCAAGCTGTCTTAGCATTGCAAAAAGATTTTTTTGAACACACTGCCAAAATGGCGGAGTTCCACGAATATTCCGAAGATACTTGTACCCTTCATTGTGATGTAAGAGTTTCCTTAACGATTCTGCATCTTTTAACATATTAGCTGTGATCTGCTTTGGAACTTTGTTGCTGTTTACCTTTCTCAGAGCTATAGATACACTAGAAACAACTTGTTCAAGTTCGGATATATACTGGGCATAAAATATATAATCTATACTATTTGCAAATCTTCCATCAGCATTTAAGATTCTGTTGTTTAGGTACTTTGAAAGTGTTATTTTCATTGGTCTTTTATCATGAAATGTAGGGCCACCTTTTGGAAACAAAACTGGAAAAGATTTAGCTTCATTTGTTGCATCCACCAGTAGTCTGACAGGATTGTTGCCTTCTGCAGGAGCAACTGATATTACACTGTCAAAGTGTTGATCTAATATATCTTGTGCCAGGTCAACAGGCTGAAGACAAGTATCAAGACATGCTACATTTTCCTGTTCTGTATAGGTTAAATTATCATATTCCGTTTCATCTACATTACTTGTGTCATCTGCATTTTCAGTTGTTTGTTCTTCCTCAATAACATCTGTGTCATTGGTTTGATTTAAGGGGTTTATCCAATCTTCATTGATTTCTGTGTCAGCATAGAAGGGATTATGTCTAATCAGGTAGCGCAGTGCATTTTTTACACGATCTGTATGAACATATTCATAATCATAATGTCCTTTATATGTAATTTTGCGTTTCAATTTTACTCTTATCATCATGTCATCGCAATCATTTCTTGGTAGAATATTTGTCACATGGCTTAAGTTAGAAGGTACACAAACTACTGGTCCATGACATCCGTTTTGACCTCCTTTGGGCAATACACGCATTCTCAGAAATGGAATGTGTTTAGTCGAGAGATGATTTTCCAGTCTATTAAGACATTTCAGTTCTGGTGGTATTGGTTCTAGATGTAGATTGTTTAATACACTTTGTTCAGGCATTTTGCCCTTTAATAGCTTTCTATGGCATGTATAACAAATCCATAGTTTAGCAGTTGATTCTTGTGACATTACACAATTAGGTAGACAGCTACTATTGCATTCATGCAAATATGTGTGAGTAATGCATTCATCTGCCAATAGTCTGATATTGTCTTTTTTCTCATAGGAAGATTTCTTACACTTAACCACCTGCTTTCGGAAAAGTTGGCGATGGCAGACACAGCAAACATATTGAGGACCTTTACAAATGTTTTTGTGGAATTTTTCAATAGCAAGATCAATGTCAGTTAGCTTTAACTTATTTTTAACATAACTTTTCTGTGCTCTCATATTTACATATGCTTTTAACTCTGGGTCAACAGCATATTTGTGTTTTCTTGAGTCTAGAATTTTTTGTTTATGCACTTCATCTGTTTCATATTTGTGTTTTTTATAGTCTAGAATCTTTTGTTTGTGCACTTCATCTGTTTCATATTTGTGTTGGGCATAGTCTATTTTTTTTTTCTTGAACACTGGATCCTTTTCATACCTCTCTTTTTGTTTCTCAGATTTAGATTTCTTGAAACTTATGTCATGTGTTCTTTTTCTTAATTGGATTGTACCCTTTCCTTCTGTTGAATTTATACATGTACCAACACATTTGACCGTCTTTTCTCTTAACACATTTTACAACATCATAATGATTTACATTTGTGTTGTTTAAATATATTGCTTGTGATTTCCAACTGAGTACATCATCATTCCCATGACAACTGAGGAAAATATTCCATATAAGACTATTAAATATCATGATAGTTGTTTTCAAGAAGTCTGCAGCTGCAAAAATTTCAAGTTCAGTAACCCAAGTCCCTGAATAATTCATCCGTGATTTCATTAGGTATTGTTGCATTGATTCATAACCTTCTGGCAGATACTGTTGAAATGGGATTGCTGGAAAGATGTTTAATTACAGCATGACGGATTTTTAAATGTTTATTTTCATTACCACAGATCACAAAGGACAATGCTCTGAAGAAGCAGTTTCCATCACTTTTGATTTGTTTATTCTCACAAGGACCACCCATTGGTGAGAAGTCTATGGTTTGTTCTACTGTCTTAAGGCTTTCATTATTGATATTTAATTGAGAACACAAGATGTCCTGATCCACAAATCTAAGCGGCTTAAAAGACAAGTTAAGTGTTGGGGTATCAGTAATAACAGTAGTTATTTCACCACTGTCAAAATCATGTGATGTGCTAGTATTAGGATTGTGGTATTGGGAATCATCCTTAACCTTTAGCTGTTTTAGTTTGCGCCTTTCATATTCATTTCCAGCATTTTCACATTTTGACTCATTGGGTGTCTTCTGCTTAAAACTTGTGTGATATGACCTTTTTTTTCGTTCCATCATAAAATTTTCTCCAGCTGTGTTTTTACATATGCCTGCACATCTAATTTGGTCCTTACTTTTAACACATGTTACAACATCATAATGATTTCCATTAGTGTTGTTTAAATATATTGCTTGACAATTGTGAGAAAGTATCACATTTCTTGCATGACAACTGGGGAAAATATTCCATATGCCATTATTAAAGGTCATAATAGTTGTTTGTAAGAAGTCTGCAGCTGCAAAGATTTCAAGTTCAGTGACCCATGTTCCTGAAAACTTAATGCGTGATTTAGTCAAATATTCTTGCATAGATTCATAACCTTCTCTCAGATACTGTTGAAATGCAGATGGGTTGTTGGAAAGATGTTTAAATATAGCATGACGGATTTTTAAATGTTTATTCTCATTACCACAAATCACAAAGGATAATGCTCTGAAAAAGCAGTTCCCATCACCTTTGATTTGTTTATTCTCACAAGGACAACCCATTGCTGCAAAGTCCATGCTTTGTTGTAGAGTGTTACAACTTTCATTACTGATATTTAATTGAAAACACAATTTGTCCTGATCCACAGGTCTAAGTGGCTTAAAAGACAATTTAGGTGTCACAGTATTAGTAATGATAACATCATCTGTTAGTTTACAACTGTTATCATTGTACATTGGACTAGAAGATGGTTCAATTAATGAATGGGGCTTTGGAATATTAACAGTTGTAGATGTACTTTTCAATACACTACTGTAGAGTGGTGGATTACTAGAGGCACTTGTGCTTGCACGTGGCTTTTGTTCACAATTGGCATCATACATTTTACTAGTAGATGGCTCAGTTAATGATTGCATCTTTGGAGTATTAACTGTTGTACAGGTACTTTTCAGTACATTACTGTAGAGTGTTGGACTAGTAGAGGCACTTGTGCTTGCACATGGCTTTTGTTCACAATATTGTTGTTCTGTGCCATCCATCACAATTGCTTTGACACCAGTCACTTCAAATGCCATACGAAATGCACAGGCAGATTGTGCAAGTTTGAAGATGCTTCCAATCAATTCAATAATATTAGAATTATACACTAAAACACTTTTTCCATTTCCATCAACAAGCCCTTCACAACTCCGAGCATGCGAATCAATTAGAGCATACCAGCCATTCCTGCGGACAACTGCACAAGTATTGCCTTTCATGGTTAATAAACCTGCATCAAAATCTGAAAAAACTCGTTGTATTGCCTCTTGTAATGAAAACATTATGTCTTGCCATTCATCACCATATTGGTCAACACCAACATAACCACTGAATATCTTACCATACTCTATTGTTATAGGCTTATTACACAGTACATGCTTTTTGGCAATTCATCAATTGCAACATATCCACTTTTAGATGCAATAACACCTGCTTGGCTCATTGAACTATAGAGTGCATTCCCAAGACATAGAATCTCATCAAGGTCCTTTGTTTTCCACGTAAAGATATTTCTAATTTTGCTCATTATTATTGCAGTCAAACTGTTTGGTACGCATTGCTTTCCTGCATATGGACCAAATTGTTCATCACCTTGATGGAATGAACCACGAACATAAGGTACCAGAGGACTATTGTGATCTGCAGTATCGCCAGAGAGTTTGCCACAGTTTTCATCAGACTTCTTACAAAATTTCTTACCGGTGTTCTTACCAGTGTTCTTACCAGAGTTCTTACTAGAGTTTTCACAGGAGTTTTCAGTATGGTCAGTTTCAGGATGGATTTCAAAGGAGTTTTCAGTATGATAGGTTTCAGAATGTATTTCAAAGGAGTTTTCAAGATGGTTTGCACCATTTTTCAGAGAATAATTAGGTTGGTTCTCACCAACAGTTTTCAGTAGATTTTGTTTACGGGGATCGAGAACCTCGTGAACTTTTTGAGGAAGTTCAACCTCAGTCATACTATAGTCTGTAGTCTTCGATGCATGAAATTTGTGAGGATGCAAATCAACTTCATGAGAAGAATGAACCTCATTAATTGTAGCATCTTTAGTCAGTAGGTCAGTAGTCAGGTCATTGTCAAAAGAAGAAAAATTATGTAATGCTGGTATTGGATAAGGGTGCACAACCTCCTGAATATTTTCAGGAGGATGAACCTTATCCTTCACAACATCCTCAATCAGGTCAGGTGGAGGGCAGTTGGCCCCCTTTTTCTGTAAGTTGGCGTATCGCCACTTACCCTTTTTCTTCGGCATCTCTCGCTCTTTTCCTTGCTCACACGCTCTCGCACGCACGCCCTCACTCTCTCGCACGCACACCCTCGCTCTCACTCTCTTGCACGCACGCCCTCACTCTCTTGCTTGCACACTCTCGCTCTCTCTTGCTCACACGCTCTCGCTCTCTCCCAGTTGTCTGAAAAGCAAATAAAGTTTTAGAATTAAAGTCAATTATCTAAATGGATCATACTGAATATAACTTCGAATTTGTAATTTCACTAGAATTATTCTTAATAATATGGATCTGCCTTTAATTCAGTATTGAATGGTTAGATCAGTGCACTTAAATCTAATCGCAGCAGTATAACCTGGCACAGCACAAACTGGATTAACCAAGGTGAATATATAAATTCAGCCCTGAGCACATTCAGAGTAGGCAATGGAGTTTAGGGCATTTAAACTGCATGCTGGATGCTCACACCATCTTTGGCCTTCACCATCACCTAAATGTTTAGGATGTTTCAAAGATGCATCCATCGCATATAGAGGTTGCTAGATCAGGTCTGTTAATTATTGCATGGGTATTTTCTTTTGTATTAATGTTCTGACTGTTTGCCCTGATGAAATCTTCTCCTTTTTCTTTGACTCCTAATGTACCAAATTCCAAGCAATCAAGGACCTATGTTATGCAGATGCAGTAACATTGGTCCCTGATAGCTACTTGCTGCTCAGGAGGTGTTAACACTGGGAAGTCAAAGGAACAGAGGACTGAAGATTTCAGTGGACCAAATTGTACAAAAACGAACAATACCGTAGTATAACACTGATTAATGCATCCGATCCAATGGCCTCCTATATGTGCTGGAGGCATCTTCGAAACATCTCATAAACGCTCAGGCAATGACATAGGCTCCATGAAAGAGTGGCCAGACTGTGTCTCAAAGAAGGCTAAAGAAGGTGCAAGGATCCAGAAAAAGGTAACAGATGCTTCTGAAAGGTGCTTAGGTGTGAGTGTAAAACAAAGCATGCTTGCATGTATGCTATTAAACTATTACACATATTGCTCTTAACAATTATACAATTACCCTTTTACACAATCACTCTATTATACATTATACACTTATTTGCCTGTTACATGATTAACCCATTACACTATTAAACTAAAAAGTGTAAAACAAGATTACACATAACACTATTACAAACACAACCCTATTGCACTTAACTTACTGCACATATTACTCAATTACACTAAGTAGCTTGTTGTGCAATTAAACATAACCCCATTACACACATACTATTACTAATTATCCTATTATACATATTACATAATTATATTCTACACATTACTATATTACTACATGTATTAACCAATCATAGCATTAGATTTATCACACATATCCCATTACACAAATTACCTTCTAACCCTATTACACTTATTTCACTATTACACATTAGACTGTTACACTGTTATGCCATTACGCAATTACAAACATTAGTCTATTACACATATTAGTGTATTACACTATTACACATATTAATCCATTACAGGTATTGCACATATTAGCATATTACACTATTATCCTATAACACTAATAAACTAGTAAAGGCCTCATGGCAAAAAGAAACTGCAGGTCGGCTATTATTTATTTATATATTTATCTTAATTTAATGAAAAGGGCAGTTGTTATACAGACTGGTTAAAGGGCAGGGGCTGAGAGCCCCTTTTAATGTGTATGTGTGCACGTCCCTAAAGATACTTCCAGTGCTGCCCCTTTTGAAATGTACAGGTCCTTCTAAAAAAAAAAGAGCATATTGTGTAAAAGTTCATTTTCTTCCATAGTATAATACAAAACATGAAACTTTCATATATTCGCCATCATTTGTGCATCAAGTGAAGTATTTAAAAACTTTGTTTCAATCCTGATGATTATGGTGTACAGCTCATGAAAACCCCAAAATCCTATCTCAATGAATTAGCATATTTTTACAAGACCACTAAAAAATGTTTTAAACAAGAAATGTTGACTATCTGAAAAGTGTATTAATGTATGCAGTTAATACTTGGTCTGGACTACTTTTGAACAAATTATTTCATGAATGGGGCGGGGCATGGAGGTGATCAACCTGTAGCGCTGTTGAGGAGCTATGGAAGCCCATTTTTGCTTTGATAACGGCCGTAAATTAATTTGTATTGTTCCGTCTTATGTCTCACACCTTCCTATTGACGATACAACCCAGATTCTCTGTTGGGTTAAAGTCAGGACAGTTGGCTGGTCAGTTAAGCACAGTAATACCATGGTCAGGACAGCAGGTAGTAGTAGTTTTGGCCTTGTGGGCAGGTGCCAAATCGAGCTGGAAAGGAAAATTATCTCCATAAATAATCTCCATGAAGCTTGTCAACATACCGAAGCACAAGGTACTAAAAGGTTGGCTGAGTTTTCAGTTTTCAGCCGATAACATGGCCTAAATCATGTGTTTTGCCATGTCCAGTCTCCAGTCATGTTATCGGCTGGTGTTGATCCACTGACAGTGAAAACTTAACAGTGGTTTCAACACAGCCATCTTTTTAGAGTACCTTGTGCTTCAGTATATTGACAAGCTTCATGGAGATGCTAATTTACCTTTCCAGCTCGATTTGGCACCTGCTCACAGAGCCAAAACTACTACTAACTGCTTTACAGACCATGGTATTAATGTGCTTAACTGACCAGCCAACTGTCCTGACTTTAACCCAACAGAGAATCTGGGTTGTATTGTCAAGAGGAAGGTGTGAGACATAAGACGGAACAATCCAAATTAATTTACGGCCGTTATCAAAGCAAAACTGGGCTTCCATAACGCTTCAACAGTGCCACAGGTTGATCACCTCCATGCCCCGCCCCATTGATAAAATAATTTGTTTAAAAAATAGTCCAGACCAAGTGTTAATTGCACACATTAATATACTTTTCAGATAGTCAACATTTCTTGTTTAAAACATATCTTTTTTTAGTGGTCTTGTAAAAATATGCCAATTCATTGAGATAGGATTTCAGGGTTTTCATGAGCTTTACACCATAATCATCAGGATTAAAACAAAAATGTTTTTAAATACTTCATTTAAAGCACAATTGATGGAGAATATATGAAAGTTTCACATTTTGTATTATATTATGGGAGAAAATGAACTTTTACACAATATTCTATTTTTTTAGAAGGACCTGTATGTGTTCAAGGCCTTGGATATACTTCCAGCATGGCCATCTTTGATGTGCATGTATGCATGTGCCTGGGATAAGCTATTGCGAGCATTGTGCAGTGCAGAGCCATTTAGAAATAGAGTTACACCATTTATGTTCACTTCATGGGGCCAGTGGTGTGTATTAATGACTACTCCTATGTAGAAAATAATTGATGGATACAAATGAAAGACATACTGCAGGTTATTTTGTTTGCATTATATTGATGTCTTCAAACAGGAGAATATTAGTTTCTCCAACAGCAGTTCAACTCATAGGAGCTTTATTGGCATAAGAAATAGCATCTCAATCACACAGTGACATTTCTGTGAATGTCACTTTCATGATATGCGAGTGTAACTCTAACATTGGACTCAAAGTAAAAGTCCACCTTGAATCCTTTTATGTTAGGTCTTTTTAAGTAATAGCAAATCACACACATTGCAGAGACTTTAATTGTCACTGTAAAATTATTCAAACCGGCTGTCATTTTACATCTCATCTTACTCACTTAAAACAATGTGTTTCAGACTCTAGACTATGATTTGTCACCATTAGGCTCACTGTGACGACTGATCACGTGACTAACCCAATGTAACTGTGTACCACATCATTGGCGCAACTCTGTCTCTAAGTGGCTCTGGTGCGTTGCATTAAAATTGGATTTTAGATCATGAAACAACACACTTGCAACAGTATGCAGCAGTGGATAAACAGCAACAAATCAGTTTATAAAGAAACTGAAGCAATAAAACATGTGGGTGTGACAATCTGTCACATTCTGATGTGAAACTCTACATACAATATAAAAGTATACTGGTTTACGGCAGTATGTTTGTGGCTCTCTTATAAAATATCCTTTAATCAAACAACTACCCTTTGTTTATTAATTAATGTGATTCATAAAATGACCAATGCCAGGCCGCATTATATATTTGATGGTCAAATTAATTAATTTTCAAAGTAATTCAAACATTTCATTGATGGGGGGATGCGGGTGGGGTAGAACACAGCTATCAAACAATTGTTTGGTAAAGCCACGCAAGTTCCATTGTAAAAGCAGTGAGGTGGCTATCAAACACTACACCGCACAGCGCACACATTTCATTACAGCTTGAAGTAGTTTGATAGTTTACACACACACATACTGCATAATTTTCTCAACAGCATTCAGAAAGTGTTTATTCATTGAGAAAACTCACCTATTCATGCAAAGAATAGACCTAATCTGGTGTAAGGTCAACACTGAGCTCAATGCTTGGTGAAACAAAAGACAAGAGAGGACACAACCACCTCCCAGCCTCCACCATTTTGGAGTGACTTTTTGGAAAGATCTCATGGAGTGGTGTTATACTGCCATCTTGGAGGGATCTAGTGGTTCAAAATGTGTATTCTCATCTTGCTATATACTATCTTTGGTAAACCCACCTGTGAGAGGACCTAAAGGACCCACAATGCAATGCAATCTAGCTAGCCTTAGCAAAGCCTGAAAATAAAATAAATAAAAAATATAATATATATATATATATATATATATATATATATATATATATATATATATATATATATATATATATATATATATATATATATATATATATATATATATATATATATATATAACACAGCAACACACACATATAAGGCACATTTACAGAAAAAAGAACATTGAACTATTACTAGAAATCTTGAATGTCGGGGTATGACCTGGTCGGGAATTGAACCCGGGCCTCCCAGTCTCAGGGCAGACACTCTAACCAGAGTTGGTGCCATTACCTTTACATTGAGTTTGACCCTGGGTTACACATAGAACCATGAACCACATGAGATTGTGCATGATTGATTCATAATACTAGGGGTCACTGCAGGCATTTGAACCCAGGAACTCTCAGTTCCAAGTCATGCACTCTACCAATGAGGCTACCCAACAAACACAAGATCTACTGGAAACAACACACACATTCAATGGACTGCTTGGTCCCTTAAATATGCACAAATAAGCCATAGAAACATGGAAGAAATACATCATGTGATTGTGGGAGTGAATCAGGGTTTTTGGAGATTCTGACTTTGTATTGTCAGGAGTGGGACTTGAACCCTCAATCTTGTGTTCTGAAGACAGGCACCCTACCAACTGAGCTATCCAGGCACAATGACTTGCTTAGTTGTTGTCATCAATGAAACAACCCAACAACATGGCACCAAGCAGTAAGCAATGAACAAGAAATGAACAATTCAGCAATCTGAGGGTGGAGCTTAGTATTTAAAGTGACACAATTGTTTCTCATTAGTTAAGGTGCATGTGGAAACAAGTTTCACATGCTTAATCCTCTCACATAAACTGGCACAATGTTTTAACCACAAGACTGTTACATGAAGTGATCAAGGCTTGTACAATGCAAAGCATTCATTGGGTAGGTTACTCTGGAAATCTAGAATGGTTACCCTGGAAATCTAGAATGTCGGGGTATGACCCGGCTGGGAATCGAACCCGGGCCTCCCAGTCTCAGGGCAGACACACTAACCACAAGGCCACTGAGTTGGTGCCATTACCATTACATTGACTTTACCCTGGGTTACACATAGAAACATAATATTGAGTTCGCTAAAGGAATAAAAACAGTATGCACAAAAAAGCCTTAGAAACATGGAAGACTGAACTTGAGAAACATGTAATGCAATTGTGGGAGCAGAGAAGGGTTCTTCAAGAGTCACAATTTTTATTGTCGGTAACAGGACATGAACCCACAACCTTTTGGTCCCAAGTCTGGAGCTCTAATGACCGAGCTATCCAAGCACAATGCTTTGCTTAATTGTTGTTAACAATGAAACAACACTAACACGGCATCAAGCAGTAAGCAATATGAACAATATGCACAATTCAGCAATCCGAGGGTGGAGCTTAGTGGTCAAAGTGACACAATTGTTTCTCATTGGTCAAGGTGCATGTGGAAACAAGTTCCACATGTTTATTCCTCTCACATAAGTGTGTTGCCAGAGAGAAACAAGCAGAAGAAGACTCTTCACAAAGCAGCAATTTTCATTGGCTTATAAAAAAGTCATTTTTTGATGAAAACAAATTTGCTTCTGAACTTTTGTCCGGATGGGGCCAAAGTTCTCATGTAGCAGGTGTCATGCAAATTGATCAAAAATCCAGGCAGAAAGTCAGGCATGAGCATTTTTCAAACTGCTTAAAATGGCAGACACACTGGGGGTGGAGCTTACCGATCAAAGTTACAGATGTGTTCCACATGAATCAAGGAACATGTAGAAACAAGTCCCATGATTTTTGGCCGAACGAGGCCCGAGTTATGCTTGTTCAAATGTTTCAGTTTCAAAGAATTGTTATAGCGCCCCCATTTGAGCAATTGGAGTAAGACTGGTTTTGGTGGTATTTGTCATCCCCCTCTACAAAACTGTAAAATCCCAGAAGCAGATTACGTTGCATGTGTAGATTAGGGGCAATAGACGAATTTTCACAAATGAGCAATTTTCATTGGCTCGTAAAAACATCATTTTTTCCACTAAAAACATGATTCACACCCATTCCATGTTTGTATGGCTCCAAAGTTCATGTGTAGGTCATTGTTATGCATTTTGATCAAAGATTGTAGGAGAAGAGACATTTTAACTGTTTTACATATAATTCAAGATGGCAGTTCATCTAAAGGTCAGAGGTGAAAAGTCAGAATACAAAAGTTGTTTGACATAAGCAGACGCATAAGTGAATATAAGTTACATTTCTGAGAGACGAGCAGTTCATGAGTTATGAGTGTTTAAAGTTTGCAATTTCAGTTGAGTGCTATAGCGCCACCATTTGACCAGTGGTCACAGGCTTCGCATCATCACCGTTTGGCATCACCCTCTACCAGATTACCAATTTTCGCGAAAAACCGACTGCACGGTTCAGCCAGAACAGCTATTTCTGGTGGAAGGAGAAAAAAAGAGACAGAATCAAGAAGGATCAAGGTCCACTTCGTGGACTGCTTGATCCCTTAACTAATGCTTATTCATGATGAATCATCATCATCATGAGTCATGATACGTTAATGATGAATTATGATTAACCAATGGTTGACTAATGTTTAACTAATGTTTAACAAATGCATTAGTTACGCATTAGTTCATCATTAGTTCATGAACCGTATTATAAAGTGTTACCATTTATCTGAGCAGTTCCACATCTGACCAGAAGTGGAACTGGTCACTTTCCCTGGAAACACACATTGGACCAGATTCAGGGAAGCAAATACGCCCACGCACTGAAGCGTATCGACATTAACGCAAATTCTCTCCCCTCGCCGGTAATCAGAAAGAAGAAATCTACACCGCAGGACGAGAAGTTCATCGCGCAGCCGTTGGACAATACGCACATTCACAAGTCAGCTCAGGAGGTGGTGTAAGCGCCACAGGGCTTGCGTATATGTACCTGCAACAGTGGAGTTGATACCAGGGCACACTATTTAATCAGCATTTGAGCCACGGATCACCAAATGGACCCTTTGCGGGTCCATTTGGGTTCATTTGATCGTGTGTGTGTGTGTGTGTGTGTGTGTGTGTATGTGTGTGTGTGTGTGTGTGTGTGTGTGTGTGTGTGTGTGTGTGTGTGTGTGTGTGTGTGTGTGTGTGTGTGTGCGCCGATCGCCGAAATCAAAGGCATTATAAAGGGGATTTGACGACAATTCCAGCTCTCAAACGAGGCCCGGACCTCTATGCAAATAAGAATACATTTCCCTTTAACGAAAAAAATACCTTACATTATGTCCCCAAACGATTTTTTAAAAAAGTTCAATTTTACCACTGTATTAAATTGACAATTCTACAAGCTTACACAGCCCATCACTGCTTTTCCTAATCCACACAGAATAGTTTAATGTGCCTATTAACTTACCTCCTTACTCTTTTTAAAGGACCGTTATCCGACATTGGAGCTAGCTATATCCAGTGGAATGAATGCAGTTGCAACCGCTAAATTAATTGCATCAGGTCTAACGTTTTAGATCCCTTTAATAGCATACTAAAGCCAGTGAAATGGAATTTCGTTCTCTCCTGCATTCTATGTATTTTGCTGAATGACAATAAAGTAATTAATCTTCTATGGAAGGGTCCATTTGGTTGTTGTTCTTTGTCTCATTTTTTGGTATCAGATACACTAAATAGGATTCTATCAACAAACCAAGATCATCAAATGATGAAATACAGTAAATAGGATGATGAATAGGAACTTCTAACGAAACAATTAGTCGTCGGTGTAAGGAAATACAAAAAAACAATTCAACTGTATTGTAGGCTATACTGTCTTCATTCTAACCAGTCTCATTAGAGTTGCGTCATTGCTTCATTCATTCTTGTGTAGACCATTTGTGCCGCGAAAGTAACATTTAATGTCACCTGATAATGAACTTGTATAAATACATTCCATTATTAAGCGCAATACGCAATCATTTGATTGGAGTGACTCACCGGGCAAAACCGTACCCCAAATGGGTCGGCCCGGAGACCAATTGCCGCTAATTTGGACCAGCTTGTTATGTGACAAATGGCACCATATAAGGGCTGCTGTAAGGGGCCGTGAAACCGGTGAACATGGCCGATCTAATGCTCCTAGATCAGGCGCGCTGTTTTTATGGGGGCCTCCGGGGCCCGGGCCCCCATGAGAAATTAAGGCATCAGGGCTCGACCTCCCCGGGCCCCCCGACACCCACCCCGACCGACCCCCACCCCACTGCGCTTGTTCACACATCGGGGCCATGGTTTCGGGGGTGGAGACTTGCTATTGTATTGTGCAATGCATTGACGTCATAGGCAACAGGGCCATCAATGCTAATCAGTCTGTGTGTTTTATCATGCCAATAAAGCTCATTTGAATTGAACTGAACAGTCTTTTGTTTACCTGTAGGGTATAAATTTAAGCTAGGGCACAGTGTTGTGCTTACATTTTCACAATGAAAGCTCCTCCTGCCAAGAAGCGTTTCATCCAGGGGACTCTCCAGTTCACTGCCAAGACCAAGATCACCACGACGGCCGAGAACAGTGATGCTGCTGCCGGCCTGGGGCTGGAACCTGCCGCGCCGGCGCCGCTGCTACACCGGCTCTTTTCAGAGCCAGCCCCACAAAGGCCCTTTTAAAGGCCAATGATAAGAGTGATTCCAATTGTAAAATTCCATGTTCTCTAGCCGACGATGCTTCTAATACTACCACAACGGCTCTTTTAAGAGCCACCCCAAAGGCTTTTTTTAAAGCCAATGATGCCACTACTAAAATTCCATATATAAATTCCATATCTAACAGAGGCTGCCTGACTAAAAGAGCAGAGATCCCTGTTGCTGTCGCCGGCGCGCCGGCGACAGCAACAGGGATCTCTGAATTAAACAAAGGCGACTAAAACTAACGAAAATTAGTTAGTTAGTTTTAGTTAACAAGTAGTTAATAAAAACTTTAAATTTTAAACTTTAAAGTATAGTTAACTAAAACTAACGAAAACAACTCTCTATGTTAATTATGTGTTCTAACTAATTGCTTCAAAATTGAAAGCAAGTAGTTAGAACACATAATTAACATAGAGAGTTGTTGTTGGGGGGGGGGGCGGGGGGGGGAGTGGTGGGGGGGGGGGGGGGGGGGGAGGGGGGGTCGCGGGGAGGCGGGGTTGATGGGTTTTTTTTTTGGGCCCCCATGAGGACGGACGCAGGATTGCGCCCCTGTCCTAGATTATCTTGCTCGCCGAGCCATGAGAAGGGAGCGCGTTTTTTTGGACCGGGCGAACTTTTTTGAGCGCAATGATGAGTGGCTCCGGTGCCGTTTTCGGCTACCAAGGCACTGCTTGGTGGAGCTGTGCGATGCCTTGGAGCCACAACTAACCCGACCAACAAACAGGTTTGAATTAATTTCTTTGGGAACGTGTGTGTGTGTGGGTGTGTGGGTGTGTGGGTGTGTGTGGGGGGTGTGTGGGGTGTGTGGGTGTGTGTTATGAATTGGAAGCATGGTTACTAATACTAATGCTTTAATATTATAGGGCAAATCCAATCCCGGCCCACGTTCAGGTGCTGTCTGCGCTGGGATTCCTGGCCACTGGGTCATTCCAGAGGGTGATCGCCGACCGATCCGGCATCTCCCAGCCATCCCTGAGCCGCACGCTCCCCAAAGTGCTAGATGGCATCATCCGCCTAGCACCCACATACATTTCATTCCCATACACTCCACAACAGCAACGAGCAATAAAACAGGACTTTTACAACATAGCCGGCTTTCCAAACACCATCGGGGCAATAGACTGTACGCATGTGCGCATCAGGGCGCCGGCACAGCCATATCCTTATTTAAACAGAAAAGGATATCACTCCATAAACATCCAGTTAATAAGTGATGCCAATCTGAGGATACTGAATGCCGTTGCCCGTTGGGGGGGAGGCAGCCACGATTCGTTCATCCTCCAGAACAGCAGTGTTGGCCAGCGTCTCGCACAGGGGGAAGCTGGAGACGCGTGGCTTATTGGTGAGTGCACATTGTTTAGTGCCGTTGCCCCTCATGACTCATGGAAATTGAATTGACTGGATTGTGTGGCTAACCAAGTCGGTTACATGCTGGTATTTAGACCTCCCCCTATTTAGACATCCCCCTATTTAGACATACCCCTATTTAGACATACCCCCATTTAGACATACCCCTATTTAGACATTTAGACATACCCCTATTTAGACTAATTGTTAGCATTAACATGTTAGCATGTGCAATGCTAATGCTAGCATTACCATGTTAGCATGTACCAATGCTAATGCTAACATGCTAATGCGAACATGCTAATGCTAACATGCTAACATGCTAATGCTAACATGTTAATGCTAACATGCTAAGGCTAACATGCTAATGCTAACATGCTAATGCTAGCATTAGCATGTTAGCATGTATCCAACGTGTTAGCATCTTTAGCATGTCAGCATTAGCATGTTAGCATTAGTATGTTAGCATTGACATGTTAGCATTAGCATGTTAGCATGTTAGCATTAGCATGTTAGCATGTACCAATGCTAATGCTAACATGCTAATGTTAACATGCTAACATGCTAATGCTAACATGCTAATGCTAACATGCTAACATGCTAAGGCTAACATGCTAATGCTAGCATTAGCATGTTAGCATGTATCCAACGTGTTAGCATCTTTAGCATGTCAGCATTAGCATGTTAGCATTAGTATGTTAGCATGTTTTCTAGTGTGTTAGCATCTTCATTATCATGCTATCATTAACATGTTAACATTGGCATGTATCAATGGTAATGCTAGTATTAGCATGTTAGCATTATCGTGGTATCAAGCAGTTCCTGCTTATACTGAGCATGTGCAAACCTCCGGCACCAGCCTGTGCCACGCCCCCTCGCTTCATCCTCTTTATTTTTATCATAGGGTCTGTCGGTCAACATTCCCAATGCTAACATGCTAACATGCTAACATTTAATGCTAACATGCTAATGCTAACACGTTAACATGCTAATGCTAGCAGGCTATCATGCTACTGCTAGCTAACATGCTAACATGCTAATGCTAACATGCTAATGGTAGCATGATAAGACGCTAACATGCGAATGATAATGTTAAAATGCTAACATGCTAATGCTAACATGCTAATGCTAGTATTAGTATTGATACATGCTAACATGCTAATACTAACATAATAATCATAGCATGATAATGTTAAAGGTAGGGGAAGTGATTTGAAATTCATGGTGTAGTACCAGCCTGGTGCACTAGGGGCCCCCAACAGTAGCTACACTATGTGAACCTGCTGCTCGCTCCTGATTGGAGGAGAATTGTGGTGACCTGGGGAACTTTTATTAGCTCCTCTGCTAACGTGGGGGAGGGGGAAACTCCATATGTGGTTTCCACACCTTATAATAGAGCATTTTAACAGAAAAAAAATATTTTTTGGGTGATATCTGACAAAAGTGAAATCACTTGCCCTACCTTAGCATGTTTGCTAATGCTAACATGCTAATGACATGTCTGTAAATACCTTACAGAAAAAAATGTACTAAAAAATGTACTCCCCTGCTTTGCTCATGCGTTGAAGCCCCTGATGGCTGTTTGAGATGGTGTATGATTGCCAGAAGACTTACACTTTACCTGACTACACCATAGCTGACAATAATGGTACAATACCTGATATAATAAGGGCATGAAAGGCCTCAAACTATAGCCTATCGCATACCTGGGCGTCATGCGGCCCGGGGGCCAAATGCGGCCCTTTGGCTGACTCTGACCGGCCCGGGGACCACCAGTGGTCCTTGAGAGAGTTCCAAGTTAAATATGGAAAGTTGTTTAACCAGATGTAACTCTTTGAGAGTGTAAAAATGAAACCAAATGGACCCTTGCGGGTCCATTTGGTTTCATTTATACACTCTCAAGAGTTAAAATATTCATCATCTGAACTAGCCCAAAGTCACATTCAATCAGAGAATGTAAGAGAATGGTTGGTCATTTTTGTTATCCTGTTTTGTTTCCCAAATCCAGCCTGGAATTGTGGACAAAAACAAAAGAAATCTTGAAGAAGGTTTTGAGATCTGTGGGGCTAAAATGTCATCAAATGGTGGTCCAAGGCTCAAATAGTGAATAAATAGTGGGCCCTGGTGTCAAAATGGTTGGTCTTTCTTACTCTTACTTTTATCTTGAAATTAAATAATATCACACAGACTTTAGTTCAGTCTTTAGTCTTGGCCCTCCACAGTAGCCTATTTTATGTATCTCATTTGGCCCCTTGGGGAAAATAATTGCCCAGCCCTGGCCTATAGTATACAATGTTGATATTGTAAATTTCAATGAATCACAAATGTTGCAGAGATGATATATTTTGCACTTAAGTAGAAGTACAATACTTACAAATTGTCTCTTATGGGGCGTATATTTTGAAGGTAAAAGTTTGGTAATTCACTGAATTAACATGGTGTACATTTAATGATGTAGCCAACCAGTAAGAGGCTAAGAGACACACATGAACATCACCCCTTCCACCCTTCCACACACACACACACACACACACACACACACACACACACACACACACACACACACACACACACACACACACACACACACACACACACACACACACACACACACACAACACACACACACACACAGTCATTACTGTTCAATCACAGCAGACAACAATCATGGCAGACAGACAGACAGACAACAGAAGTGAAGTGAGAAGTGAACTGCCTTATTAAAATGAACCACGAGAAAGTATCTGCTCTGCTGTCCCAACATGCACGACATAGGTGGACGGGTGGACAAACACGTATAGCCTACATGCGCGCACGCGCGCGCACACAAGGCTTCGCGTTGCGATTATAGCACTGCGCTGCGCTGTAGACCAGTGTTGCCAACTGCCAAAATCCAAAATGCACTAGTGTCACTTCCTAAATGCACTAGAATGCGCTAATGCTTGTCTGGAATGGAATATGACCATTAAATGACCATTAATCTTCTACATTCTCTAGTTGTGTAGACTTGGGATAATTCACATGATGAATATTTTAACTCTTGAGAGTGTAAAAATGAAACCAAATGGACCCGTAAGCAGCCGCGTTATTTCTGTGGGGCTCCGGGGCCCGAGCCCCCATGAGAAATTAAGGCATCAGGGGCTCTGGGGCTCGAGCTCCCCGGGCCCCCCGACACCCACCCCCACCCCACAGATTCTCTGCGCTTGTTCACACATCGGGGCCTAGGTTTCGGGGGTGGAGACTTGCCTATTGTGCATTGACGTCACCTATAGGCAACAGGGCCATCAATGCTAATCAGTCTTTTGTTTACCTGTAGGGTATAGTGTATAAATTTAAGCTAGGGCACAGTGTTGTGCTTATATTTTCACAATGAAGGCTCCTCCTGCCAAGAGACGTTTCATCCAGGGGACTCTCCAGTTCACTGCCAAGACCAAGATCACCACGACGGCCGAGAACAGTGATGCTGCTGCCGGCCTGGGGCTGGAACCTGCCGCCGCCGGCGCCGCTGCTAAAGTATAGTGGTGTATTGCAGGGTTTTTATAGTTAACTAAAACTAACTAACTAATTTTAGTTATCGTTTAGTTATCGTTTATCATTAGTTTTAGTTAACTAAAAAAAAAACTGCAATACGCCAGTGTACTTTTGTTATGTATTTTAAACTTTAAAATGTATTTTAAACTTTAAAGTATACTGGTGCATTGCAGGGTTTTATAGTTAACTAAAACTAACGAAAAAACTCTCTATGTTAATTATGTGTTCTAACTAATTGCTTCAAAATTGAAAGCAAGTAGTTAGAACACATAATTAACATAGAGAGTTTGTTGTTGGGGGGGGCGGGGGGGGGGGGGGGGGGTTTGATGGGTTTTTTTTAGCCCCCATGAGGACGGACGCAGGATGACGCCCCTGCCCGTAAGGGTCCATTTGGTTTCATTTTTACGCTCTCAAAGAGTTTACATCTGGTTAACCAACTATCCATCATTTATCCTGGGGACCACTGGTTGAAAACCACTGTCATAGGAGGAGAAATGGTGAAAAATGAGGGTTTTATCTCTGGCGCCTGTCAATCAATTTCACCCCAACTCACCAGCCAAAAAGCACTAGATTTTCCGCCAGGAGTTTTTCACTAATTTTGGCGCTAGGAGGGTCTGAAAAAGAGCTAAATATAGCGACAAATGCGCCAAGTTGGCAACACTGCTGTAGACGGTAGAACAGCGGCGCGCAAATCCACCAATGTTTTCTTTTTTATGGAAGTGCCCCCGCATGAAACTATAGCCAAAGAGAGAGCCGCGGGTTGGCGACATGACGCTGAGAGAGACGCATGACGAGAGAGAGAGAGAGAGAGAGAGAGAGAGAGAGAGAGAGAGAGAGAGAGAGAGAGAGAGAGAGAGAGAGATTTATATTATTACACACACGCGCGCGCGTGCGTGCGTATGTGCGCGAGTGAATGGCCGAGCACCCTCCCCCCTGTCTAAATAGCGGGACGTCTCCCGTGTCTAAATAGCGGGACGTCTCCCGTGTCTAAATAGCGTACTTTATAATTTTTAGAAACGTCCCGCTATTCAGACAATTAGAATTCAATGTCGGAATAGCGGGATGTCTAAATAGAAGGCGGTCCCCAACCAAGTCTATCCATCTCTACCATAGGCGACAAAGGCTATGCCGTGGCAACATGGCTGATGACGCCGCTGTTCGCCCCCCAGACACGCCAGGAGAGGGCATATAATGACGCCCACGTCCGGACGCGGCAAGTCATCGAGCGCACCATCCAGCGCCTGAAAATCAGATGGCTGTGTCTGGACTCAGCAGGAGGGACGCTCCTCTACAAGCCGGATAAGGTGGGCAATTTAAAATGGCCCATTGTGTGGTGTAGAGTGCATTAATAGCCTATACGGAACAAAATGTGTTCTATTAATTTGTTTGTTCTAATCTAGGTTTGCAAGATCACGATGGCCTGCTGCATACTGCACAACATTGCACAACGCCACGGGGTTCCCCTCCCTGAAGACTTGGAACAGCCCCCCGACCCCCCTGCAGACTTGGATGACGACCCGCCACCTGCTAACGCAGAGGCCGATAGGCCAGGGTTGGCTCTGCGCCAACAACTGATCGCTCGTTTTTAAGTAAGGATACATTTAGTTTAATGCTAGAATTTTAATTTACTGTACCTTTTAATTCATTAATTACATTGAAAATATTTTCTGCTAGTATAAAGCCTAATCATATTTTGCTTAATTTCTTGGTAGGCTATAGTTTATTTAGTGCTAGTTTGTTTTCCTATGCTACACTTCTCCTTCAGATTTCGTTATTTTAGCAGATTTCGTTATTTTAGTTAACCATAATGAAAAAAGTAGACGCATGAATCAAAGCCGACATTTTATTTGAAAACAATAAATCTTTGTTTACTCAAGCAACGAAAAAAAAAAGAAAGAAAAAAAGAAAACTAATGGTCTCTCCTCGATACCAGGGCTTCCAGGGCAGTGGCGATCCTACCCATCCCCACCTCCACGACAGACGTCAGCCTCTCCACTGCCCTCAGCAACTGCTCCTGGTTCTGCAACACCGCTGCCGACACCACCTCCACCCGGTCGCGGTCAGCGACGGGGGGCGGCCGCGGGTGCAGAAGCCGTAGCTCTGGAGTAAGCTCTGGTTACAGAGCCACCTCTGGTTCTTACAGAACCAGAGGTTCTTACGGAACCAGAGCCAACTCCAGAGCTAGGTCCGGTTCTTGTGGGACCAGGAGCAGAAGCCGAGGAGGTAGATGGGCCGTCGTCGTCTGGAGGAGGGGATGGGTACATGCGCCTGGAGGGGCCAGAGGAGCTGGTTGTGGCCGCTGTGGAGCGCGTGCGGTGGCGGGACGGCTGCGAGGCCACGGATGAGGCGACTGAGGCGGCGGACTGCGCCGAAAACACCGAGGCTGCATCATCATCATCATCTAGGAAATGGGGACATTATTTCATCATTATTATTATATTATTATTATTACCCTTATGAGAATTGTAACTAAGTTTATTTTGTTGTACCTTTCCGCCCCCCACACACATTAAAAAGAATGTATACAGTATGTTGTGCCTTATCGACATTATTTGATCTATGCATGCTTTTTATTCTTGCCTAAATGTGGCTCTAATGGGATGCTAAATTGTTATGCAGCAGTGCTCCTTAACACGAGCGTGTAGCCTATAGCCGGTGTTGTGAAGTTGTGCTAAATAACAAATAAGAAGCAGGACAATTAAGATAGATTAAGTGTTAATAAAGGTTAAGCCTATAGTATACATACCATCAGATGCCGGCAACTGCAGATTTAAATTATCGGTGTCCATTCCCTCGGCATCGGGGACGCCATATAATGAAACGTCGCCTGTAGAGGATGATTTTAATGATCATTTTAATGGTATACAAAAGAAAATATGCACACATGCAATAGAATATAGATATGAAAAAGACTGGACCTACCAATTAGGGAACGGACCCTATCGTCCATCGGCGAGGGTGGTGGTGCGTCGCCCGGACCCCCCCCTGTAGCCGTCATTGACCGTCGCTGTCTAGTCAGCCTGCGCTTGACATCCAACTTAAGGTCTGACCACTTTTTTTTGACTTCCTTCGGTGTCCTTTGTATGTATGGTGTAATGAAAAATCAACGAATAGTAGACATAAGTTAGCCTATACAGTGGTGCAAAATGTGCACAATAAAGAAACTTGGGGCTTGTATGCAGAATGAATTAGAGTCAGCTATTCATACCTCTCCACAGAACTCACAGAGTTCACTGCTGCCGTGATCTCATTCCAGCAGTCATTTTTGTTCTGATTTGTGAACCCGCTGGAGGTGCTGGAGAAGATAATTCTTTTGTGGCGCTCCACGCCATCCAAAAGAACCTCTATTTCACTCGAGGAAAAGTTTCTCTTTTTGTTTTTGGGAGGCATTGTTTGCAATCCTGACTATGCTCAGACAAATTGCTGAGTCACGTTTGATGCCTTTTATGGTATGGAATGGGGCGTGGAAGAATGGAAATGGGATGGTCCTGTGATTTACGATTGTTTCCACACGCTGGTATTCCTGTGGGAATGCTCGTGCACGGGCACCTGACGTACGCTACCTCCAGAGGATTGCGCTCAGCGTACCCAGGGTTCTCTGTATTGCAGTGTCGGTTAGAGCGGAGCGTGTCTACTGGCACTTTACTCCCCCTATCGTTGAATTTGCGTATATTTTCTTCCCTGAATTAGGCCCATTGAGTTCTTTAAACTGTAGGATAGTGGCCATTAGACGTCTGGAGATGAGCTTTTTAAAATGTTAATTGCATGGACCGTACATATATGTACATGTATGTATATGGCTTTATAGGGCAGTTGGCAATAAGAATACATTGCTCGTATTCAATTTGCAATTTAAACAATAAAGGCAAGGAGACATGTCTTATCCAGAATGAATTATTGAACTGAATATCAGAATAAATGGTAAATCTAGAATAATTGGGCTCGGATTGGACAGTCTGGCAATTCTGGAACAAAAACAAAACATGAATTAAAAAAACACATAGTGGTGGGCTGCCTTGTGAAGACCACAAATGACCCAGGGAGTAATCAACCCTGTATCACATGTCAAAAGTCAAATAGTGACTTTTTCTGTGATACAGTGTTGCAGTAATACAATTTGAATTCATTTGGTCAACAACAGACATTACCAAGATTTACCTTATTTTTTTGCACTGGACAAGTTCAGGGTGGTTGTACTTTCTCCGCTGCCTATTCATACATAACATGTGTTGATATTAATGTTGTTTATATTTCTAATGTGAGAACTGTGAACTGTGTCACTGTGACAAATACAAAGTGACAGTACAGTGTGACCCAGCTCAGACTGTGCAAACAGTGATCATCCCTGACTGTCTGAACTAATCGATCGATACAGGTTTGTTTATTTTGGAAAGTAAGTTCAGAGTATGAACTCTGTGGTTATCAACCTCATCCTTATCTTTTTAAATTGGATATTTTGTCTTTAAATACAATACAGTGCCGTTTGTTTGAGTATAACCCTAATAACGCCATAAAACACATAACCAGCCAGCACCAGCCATGCCAACAAAATGTTGGATGGTTCTAATATTGGTTGTGTTTTTTACTGGCGATAAAACTGACATTGCAAAAAATATTTTTGAGTCATTCCACAAAAACGGTACATTTTGCAGTCCCTCTGACCGTTTCAGCTGTATTTCATTGATTGAGTTACTAAAAATATTTTAAAGGATTTTTTAATCAATTGAAATGTTCCCTATTTATATTGTGTAAACATTACATGGATTTTATCTTAATATCAGAAATTATGTTGCTTTCTTTCAGAAGACACCCCCTATTTTGTCCATTTTTTTCATGTCCTCATTGACCTTCAGTGTGGACTTGACATATTAATATATGAATTAAAAATAAATGCAAATGGTAAATGAAATTCCACAGCCCTCTCACGTATTAGAAGGAAAATATCAGTCACTAGAAAAAAGATGGTTTGTATAGAAAGGAGGTGAATACACTTAAATGAACATCAAATATCTAAATACTGAAAGGAGTAACTTATAAACTGTCTGGCGTGTTCACATGAGACTTAGGGCACGTTCGGAAATACCACACCGGAGTGCACTCGCCTATTAGTTTGCATTGCCCAGTGTACTCAGTGCGCAATTTCCGAATGCGCCCTGAGTAGACCATGAAAAAAAATGACCAAGAGTTTTTTTTTTTTTCTTTTTTTCTTGTTTTTTTTTTTTTTTTTTTTTTTTTAAGTGGAATATCCCTTTAATAATACTACTAGTTATTAACAACCTTCCAACCAATCAGCAAGACAATTATGAAAAACAACAACAACAACAACAACAACAACAACAACAACAAATGAAGGAAATCACTTCAGGGTCTTTATTTGATTTTTTTTTTTTTTTTTTTTTTTTATTGGCACAAACTGAAACAATTTTCACACTGATCAATTTGGGTACTGTCTGTCACCCATACCATTTTCGGTTTCAGGACTTTTATTAGGCAAGTAAAGCATCAATAATAATTGTTGAGGTTAATAGACACGCAGCATGCATAAAGCTAAAGGTCTGACTCAGAGAGTTTTCTGTTTTCAATGATAGTAGAGTTTCAAATCATTTTAAAGTATAAGCACTTTAATTTGAAATATCTCGGGTCGTTTTGCATGCCATCATGTTTGGTGGGGCATCCAGGGCATTTAGGGCATTTGTCATTTTGCCCCCCCCCCCCCCCCCCCCCCCCCTAATCTCTTCTGTGGCCGGGCGTAGTCGTGATCAAATCCCATCCTGACCTTTATTGGTCTGGCAGAGCGAGTCTCATTTTCCGCCTCTGGGCGGTCATCCAACTTATCCTAATAGCTTGCCTTCGGCGTCTTGACAAAATCTTAGCACTCTAGATTGGTGAGACTGCGTTGATTTCTTGTTGAAGAGATGAAAGGCGGCGGCGACCTTATCGGGCCATCTTTTAATCTTGTTGTACGACTTAGCCATTGCTATCACTGCTTCGGCGATGGAACCATCCGAGTCGTTGGCGATCAGATCCACAACCGATCTGACCATATCAGCCAATGCTTCTAGAGCTTGACGTTTCAGTAGTGCTGTGGGAAAAAATACAAAACCATTATTTTTGGATTCACAAGGTTAACGACACACTTATTTCTGTTTTTATTTATTTTTTAAGCTAAGTGGGACACTTAGCTCACGTTGCGATACAATATTGATTTGATTTAGTATCCTCAATCGATTTAGTGTCCTGAATCGATTTATATTGCGATTCTTAGTTATGCTGCGATTTGATATATCGATATATCACATTTTTTCCCCACAAATGACTCAAAGTGCTTTTTTTCCCTTACACCCTCAGAAAAAAAGGTCCTAAAAGTAAAATCATTAACACACACAACACAAACACAACTTGATGATGTCATCATCATCAAGTAAAATACAGTACAGTAACATGTTGAAAATGGGTGGAAATCTGAACAATATGAACCATGACAAGTTTAATCAACTAGAACATTTTAAAGCAATTTTAAACGATATAAATAACAAAAAGTTCAATCATACACACCAATGCAGCCTCAAAACGTCAGTCTTTCAGACATGAACACATATTGTATTGGATAGGCCTACATGATCAACCAAAAAAAAAAAAAAAAAAAAAAAAAAAAAACGCTTTTGAACCTGGTGATTCGATATGGATATCATGGCATTAAGAATTGCAATATATTGGCATATCGATTTTTTTGCCCACCCCTCCTTACCCCTTTGATTCCTGATCAGATTCTAGTTCTCGACACTAGATTCTAGTCCATGGCACTAAATTCTAGTTTGTGACACTAAATTCTAGTCCCTGGTGCGAGGTTCTACTGTAGTTTTTCTGGAAAAATCTCTTTCTGTGTCAGTGATGCTTAACATATTTCATAGGAAGGACCCCCAGAAGCTGCAGAACCTCATCTAAAAACATGTTGTTCTAGGGATCCCCCAGAAGCAAAGATTTGAGTTGAAAAATGTTTGCTTCCAAAATAATGCATTGAAAGATTTGCACCGCACTTTCACGATGTTTCAAAAATAGCAGAACTATACAAGCTCATATCGCGCCACTCGGTGGCGCGATGTGAGCTTGTATGTCTGCTATTTTTCAACAGCTAAAAACACCAAAACGCGTTCAGTACACAAAGGGTTTAAACATCACTGTGTTATATTATTTACCTAATTCAGCTGCGCTTGTCTGTGCGTCTCCTCGGCCTCTCCTTAACGAGGTCGCTCCAAACTCCACCTGCGTACCAACGACGTCCGTGTCCTCCTCTGGAGCTCGAACAACAACAGCGCCCTGATAGTCACCGGTCATCGGTGTCTGTGCACCGATCTCAGCAGGTGTCTGTTCGGACATCGGAAGATCAGAGGATGTCGTTCGGACAGACGCGCGCACATTGCCTGCAGACTTTCGTTCTTCCAGCGTCGCTCGAACTTCTTCTGTGTCTCGAATCGCCCCGTGAGTTGCGTTGAGCAGTTTTCTCTGCAATCTGTCGGAGGGACAGCGTTGAATTAAAAAGCACACTTTAATTTGACGATTTGCAAGTTTTAAAGGGGAAGTCCACCCGTTTTCAACATTCTCGATATGTCATTAGCATACCCTGGAGGTGCTGGGTGGACATGATAAAAAAAAAAGTTCCCCCATTCTGGGTTCCCAAGAAACGGAGGTCTGAAGAAAACCACTTCTTTTTTTCTGAGAACGTACAAATGGAACCGAATGAACCCTAATGGGTTAAATTGGTTCCATTTGTACACTCTAAGAAAAAATGTTGAAAATGGGTGGAATTCCCCTTTAAGCATTTAACGGGCGCTGTTAGTCCAAAGCGACTTAAGATAGGCATGGTAATACGCCGCGTTTTCACCACACAATGTTTTCGATATCAAAAAGTACCTGTAGCAGTAGGCGAGGTCGGGACACACCTCCCTGTTGGCGGCGGCGACAATGAACTGATCGCCAGACGATTTCAGCAGGTCGCGAGAAATACAGTCTCGAGCTGAGGTCGGAGTGTGGCCGACTTCAAACAGTCGTTTGAGCTTGCTCTTCACCTCATCCCCCACGTCACGGTAACGCAGAGCTGCTGCCACGTTGATGTTGTGGTTGTGTTCGTTATGAATGACGACCAACGTCGGAAACTCGGGCAGATGTTTGTCCGAGTTCCTGTGGATGTAAGAGAAGAAACAAGTGTACTTAACTAAAACAAAATATGCTTTTTAATAACATTAGAGTTACATGACATGTTATTTAAAAACATTAGAGTTACACACAAAAAAAAGATTTTGTGACATTTACCGGTACACATCACTGAAGAGCGTCACTCGCATTTCAGCTGGACAGTTTGTGTTTTTACTATTCTCTTTGACTGCTTTGGCTCTTTGAACGTTGTGCTGACATCTGTAATCCATCTTAAGACAAGAAGAAAACAAATATTGGTTTAGATTTATACTTTATTATTATTATACTGTATTATTATTAATATTATTATTACCCTTATTGTTATTATCAAAACACATCTTACCTTAGAAATGACTTTTTTACCCTTACAACTATACGTACGAGCAAGACGCCACGTGATTACAGGCCACTTTCTCAGCCACTGCTTTATGCCATCTTGCCAAGACATGGCCATTCTGACAGTAGCGTTGAAATTTGTGTGATCATCTGTTTCACTGATTGGCACATATTCACACGTATGGTAAGTGTAGTTGTCTGGCAAACAACCCTGTGAAACAGAAAAGAACACAAGCACATTTGATCATTTTATCGTCTACACAGGCTCTTGGGAACACCCCAAGGTTACTCCCCAAACAAATAAAACAATATTTCAAATTAAATATTCAATAATTCATTTCAAGACAGTCCCAAAATAAGACAGTCCAAAATGAAAAACATACTGTGTTTTTTCAGACGCTGCCTCTGTGGGAGGCGCCTCATATTGATGATCCATGAGCACGGTGTAATGTTGATGATAATGTTGATGGTGATCAATTCAACCTGTGAGTTGTCCTGGCTGACCTCACATTCCCCTCTCTTGACCTCTCCTTCCGCTCCTGCTGTTGGGTTTGAAATGAATCATTAACTGGTCATTAACACTCTTATTGCCCTTGACGCATTTTGACGCTGTAAACACGCTATAATACCTAAGCCCTTGATGCCCTTGACGCTGTGTTTGACGCTTTATTTAATCCTTAATTTTTATAACATTCATTTCAGGCGATTAACATTTTTTTAGCATGATCGGCTAACGGCAGGTTCTACTCACTTAGTAATGGCCAAAATCGCCGCGTGCACGCTTGCACGTGCGCGTGCGCGGTCTGTATGTCCATCGCTGATCATAATCCAACCATCGGTGCGTCATTACAGCTTGATTTGACTTATATATGATAGAAAACACGATCGCTCCGATCGAGGCCTTCATGATGATCACACAACCACACTGTTTGCATAGCAGCAGTGCAACGGATAAACAGGAAGTACTCTTACTCTGTGACCGGAAATGCGCTTCATTTCCGGCTATCGTCCTCATTACTGCCACCTACTGGGTGTTATCATATAGTATATGATCAACTCTACAAATGATGAGTATTTGGAATCATATGCTTTATTTGATTGGCATTAATTTGATGAATAAAAAATGTGAAAATTGGGGTATATTGTTGGCATTATGAGGAATAGTGGCATGGCCAGTAATAACTCAACAATGGAATGTAGTAGAGAGATGATTTTTTTTCCTGTGTAAACCAGAGACATTCATGCATAAAATGAGATATTTCGTGACATTGTGGTCATATCACAAAATATTATACTGGAATTCAAAATATGGGCCTGGGAGCTTGATTAATTCATTAAAAATGGGCAATTAATGAGTTAACTGAGTTTTTCTGAACCACCCAAATGACACTCTCTCTCTCTCTCGCATCACATTAGTGTGACTTGGGGAAAGCCTAGGTGTGCTCTGAGAATTGCCCCAAAAAATCCTTAGCATGCCCTGAAACCAATCAATACTGCAGTCCATTGTTCTGAGGTGCGAGAAAAACAACATGCTAATGACGGCCAAGCACGGCACCTCATTAATAGGTGTGATTATGTGCGTCAAGGGCTCAGCATTAACAATAGAAATGTTAATTCGAATTGCGAATGTATGTCTTTGTCTGTATGGAACAACTTTATTAACTGAGTCATTCCGTGGAATGGGTATGATTTGGATTTTTTTTTTCTGAAATTTTATTTTTTTATTTTTTTTTATTTTATTAAGGACATCTTTAGCTATAAGAAAAACATAATTTCCCATCTCAGCTGTAGAATACTACTTACTATGGGTGATGTCACTAAAGGGCCAGTTAATGGTTATGGAGAGAGGAATGACTTGTGTAACGGAATTGAGTGCAACGTCATGAAAGCACCCCCCAAACATTAAAGGACAATTCCACAAAATCTCCCTCACTGCTCAAAATGGCAACAGGGGTCGATTTAGTTGTTTTTGTGTGGAATTCCCCTTTAAGGCCTCCTCTGCACCTACCCACCCATCAAATCGGTCAGAAGGGTGTGAAAAAGTTTGAAACACACCCCTCACACCTCAAAGGCCATTAGGCAACCCCCCCCCCCCCCCCCCCCCCCCACACACACACACACACACACACACACACACACAGTTGACACCACTATATTAAAGGACCACATCACCACTTTTCAATGTATCTTCATATAAAAGGTCCTCACTAATGTACATGATAAAATACCACTATTTTTTTCTACTCAGTCTGTGTCTCACAGGAGGGCTGTGGACAGTTCACAAACTTCTTCCAGTGACATCATCATTCCACCATTGGATTTCACCATTATCTGTCTACAGACACCATTATCTGTCTATCATGTACATTAGTGAGGACCTATTATATGAATTTACGTTGAAAACGGGTGAAGTGGTCCTTTAATTAATGGACGGTATTTCATACAGATTAACTGTTTTTTTTACTACAGTAACAGTAGAGAGAGCAGTAGCGTTTAAGAAATAAGGAAGAAATAATTAATAATTATCTTTGCAAAGTAAAAAAAATATGTACGCTATAGGCAGGATCAACTCTAGAACTGCTGTGGACAATTGTTTTCCCAAGGGGAAAACAAATGAGATACAGAAAATATTGTGACAGCTGAACTAAAGTTTGTGTGATAATGACATTTCAAATATAAAAGTAGTAAATGAAATTGAATTGACACTGCTTACCTGGCTGACATTCCTCACATTCCTCTCTCTCGACCTCTCCTTCCACTCCTGCTGTTGGGTTTGAAATGAATCATTAACTGAGTTTTTATAGAACCACCCGAACAACACACGCACCCACCCATCAAATCGGTCAGAGGTCATTAGACCCTCACCCCGCCCCCCTCCACACACACACACACACACACACACACACACACACACACACACACACACACACACACACACACACACACACACACACACACACACATTTTAATCATTTATTTATGTCCACAAAGACACAATACAGCCCCCCCCCCCCCCCCCCCCTCAGAAAACAGTCAAACATACAGCTAATTCAGATGATGAATATTTTAACTCTTGGGAGTGTAAACATTCATATTTCTTCTTTACTACTAGTACCACAAATGGGAGGTGGTGTGTAAGCTTGGTGAGGTGTACGAGTCACCGACCACTGTAACTGTACTGTCCTGTATTGTCTTAAATGTTGCTGCAAGTTCTGTGTGGAGTTGTGCATGTTGTGCATGTTCTCCCCGTGTTCCCTAGGGTAGATACCCTCACAAAAACCTGCTGTAGTCCTGGACTCTAAACTGCCTCCCCCTGGCCAGCCGGGGCGCCTGATGGAGGGGACAGGAACTGGTTGGAATAACGTGTTCCTTCCACGCGCTACGTCCAACCAGGGAAACTCCCCCCGGTCAGGTGAAAAGAAGGCAGCTTGGACTCCTCATGCATTGAAGGAAGCATGAGGCCAGTCCGCTGCCTCCCCAGGTTGGTGGAGGGTGTGTAGAGCCCAGGATCACATTAGGAATTGGCACTGGGTGAAAAAATGGGTTGCAAAATCGTGGGCTAAATATATATATGTAACAGAGTTAAATAGGTTGCAGTTAAAATCCTGGTAAAAATGGGCAACCTACGCCATCTACTGTTGTTCTACATGCCTGCACCAGGCTTCGCTTTAGCAAGGGACCATGGGAATTCCTCAGTGTAATGGAGGATCCCGATGAGACAGGTAGTGTGTCTGTGTGTGTGTGGACAAAACAAATTATAAACGTCTTAAAAAGCACTTAAATGTTAATCTGGGATACATGTCTGAAAGTTAACTACATTACAACAACTCTGTCATGTTTCTTGTGAAAACATACTTTTATTTTGTGTGTTTTATTATTTGTAAAAAACGATCTCCTGTACTAGTGGTAACAGGTTGTATTGTTGTGTCCCCAGCTATAACCTATGCTTTGGTCCACACTACTGACATTGTGTGCACGTCTGTCTCCTGTGTCCCATATTCTGTTCATGCAGGTATGTTAAGAATGTGTAATGTTTTGTTGTATGCAATTTCACATGCTTTGATAGATAATATAAAAAGTACTATAAAAAATGGTAATAGTCCAGGTTTAAAGGGATACTACACTACTTCTTCTGTATTTAAGAATGACAGAATTGTTTTATTTTGGTTCATTTAATCCAATTGTAAAAATCTACTATACGATCACTATACTGTAAAAGCAGTTTAGTATGAGCATTGTATAGGCCAAGTGTGTCCTCAGTGTAATGGAGGATCCCGATGAGACAGCTAACCTATGCTTTGGTCCACACTACTGACATTGTGTGCACGTCTGTCTCCTGTGTCCCATATTCTGTTCATGCAGTTCATGCAGAATAAATCCCTCTGTGCTACTACCACCACCTGAGGTCCAGAGTGTCATCATTGCAGAGAAGACATACGTCGGTCACATTGGTGCCGTGAGCCGGATTGGGTTTCCCCGTGGAAGCAGGTCAAAAGGGAGGTGAGTGTAGCAGGTGGCTACAGCCTCTGCCGTGATGGCCTGGAAAAACCAATATCTGCCCCCGGACCAAGGGGATGTCCTCTTGGTCTAGTGGTTAAGATGTTGGACTTTCACGCGGGAGACCCGAGTTCGAATCCCGGGCGTTACATTGGTGCCGTGACCCGGATTGGGTTTCCCCGTGGAAGCAGGTCAAAAGGGAGGTGAGTGTAGCAGGTGGCTACAGCCTCTGCCGTGATGGCCTGGAAAAACCAATATCTGCCCCCGACCAAGGGGATGTCCTCTTGGTCTAGTGGTTAAGATGTTGGACTTTCACGCGGGAGACCCGAGTTCGAATCCCGGGCGTTACATTGGTGCCGTGACCCGGATCGGGTTTCCCCGTGGAAGCAGGTCAAAAGGGAGGTGAGTGTAGCAGGTGGCTACAGCCTCTGCCGTGATGGCCTGGAAAAACCAATATCTGCCCCCGGACCAAGGGGATGTCCTCTTGGTCTAGTGGTTAAGATGTTGGACTTTCACGCGGGAGACCCGGGTTCGAATCCCGGGCGTTACATATATATAAAAAAAATGTTGCTGCAAGCCTGATTGTCCAAGACAAATTTCTCTCACGAGACGAAATAAAGTAACCTTGAACCTTGAACCTTGATTTCCGTTTATTTATTGGCACACCAAAGACTGAACACTTACGTGTTTCGGCTATGCAGCCTTCAGAGCATTTCAAATGCTCTAAAGAAATGGAAATGTGAGCACTTCGTTGGCCATTTATTTAACTGTTGGATGTGCTACTTTTTGGGAATTTCTATTACTTTTTTTTTTGATGAACAGCAGCAAGGGTCATGAATGTATAACATATGCACAACATACAGAACGTTAATAAAGAAAAGATTCAACTACCAACCTGAGATCATCTTTACTTTCACAAGGCGAAATTGTCGCCAACCACCTTTTGGTTCTCGCCGTTCCTCCAGATGCTTTTGTGCATTTTGTACAGCTGGCCAAAACAATTTGTGGTCTTCTTTGTCCACCCAATTGCTGGGCACCGTCCCTTCCTGATCACCATTCTTCTCCTGCCACACCGCCCTTACCCAAGACATCCTAATAACAGAAGAAAAAAAAATAGTAAAGGTTCTCTCCAAAAGTGATCAACCTATGACGCTTTCCAGCAAGGAAAATTCACTTGTAATTTTCATCTACATTAAATTATCTTATATTATTTTTCGTCCTGCCAGGTGATTTTTTTCCCCCCAATTTACACCTGATTTTTTTTTTTTTTTTTTTTTTTTTTTGAATGTGAAGGGACGTTAAAGCAGTTTTTGAACTGAACTTATGGAGTGTTAAGAGCCCAAAAACTATATACATTAAATAAATTAAATCATGTAGCAATATGTAGAATAAATAAATAAAATGACAAAAAATAAACCAAAGAAAAGTGTGAGAAAAATATATATCACACATTTATGAGTAAAGAAATGGGATATAAGTCATTTTTTGTTACTGTTATATTTTATTACGCTTACATTAATTCCCAAATACATTTATTTTTCTATTTATTTACACATATATTTCCTGCAATATTTCCTTGATGCTCTTTTACGTCTCCCGTATTTCTGTCCCACATATTTATTTATGCTTACAAACTTCTCCAACATTTATGTCTGCATTTTCTTTCTCTTTATATTTTTGCGCCTATATTTTCTTTCTCTTTATATTTTTGCTTCTATATTTTCCTGCTCTTTATATTTTTGCTTCTATATTTTCCTGCGTGTGAGTATGCTAATTTAGTGGGCTGTCCAGGGCGGGCCCAGTCAGTCTTGCTCATTAACATACTGGATATTTGCATACGTAGCTAAGCTACTAGGCTACTCGGCCTCGCTAGTCGCCTAGTCGGGCTGGCTGGCGGCGAGGCAGCGTCCCCCGGAGCACAGAGTGCCGGCGGGGCCCTCGCCAGAGGCGGGCTTCGCGTTCCAATCGATCTGGCTGCACTCTTCCCTGGGCAAAGCCGGCGCGCCGCCCCGGTGCTCGGCGTGAGCCCTGGAGGTCCGGAAAAATATATTCCCCGGCTGCGCGGGGGGACTTAGACCCTTTCTTACTTTTTTGGTTGTAGCCTATGTTTGTTTGTTGTACATGCCTTGTTGCGACGTTGCTTCGTTATTTAAGCCGAGTTTGCTCTGCTGGGCTGGGGAATCGGGACAGCAGGCGCGGGGCCGGGGTGCTTGGGGAACTGGGTAGCGACTCGGGGAGCGAGTAACAGAATCTGTATACCGGCTGAATAACCTCACGCCTGCTGCTGCTGCTGCGCTGCTGCTGCTAACGCCGTGGCCGGCTTAGCAACCAGGACCATAGACGTGCAGCTTTTTTTGGCCACTTAACCATGGAGCTGCGCCTTTGGCGCACGGGGACAAATGCAACTGCACAACTATAGCCTACATGTTTCTATAACCAAATTCGTTTTGCAGGCATTATGTGGTCAATGGCCAGGATGGGCACATTATATGGAACTTAATGCAGTGAAGGGCATATTAATTACCGCAGCATCATTAGGGCACATCGCTGTTGATTCTGAATTTACAAAAGGCAGGTCAGTTATAGTTGAGGTGCTCCAGTCGTGAAAAAGTATCTATGGCTCTGTGTCCGCGACGTCCCTTCCCTCCTCTCCTCTCCTCGCTCCCTCTCCAGCCCCGATTATTAATTCAAGTTTGAATTGTGCATTAAACATTGTATAAAATACATGAACGCCCATCATCATTTCCTCTCTAGTTTTCTGAAGAGAGCTATGGAGGCAGTCATAATGTGACACACACACACACACACACACACACACACACACACACACACACACACACACACACACACACACACACACACACACACACAGATTTGTGTGCTTGTAGATTGGCTATTTTTCGGGGAGGTTAGCGGCACCAATAAATAATCCCCTCATTTCTCTCTCGTACAGACGAGCGCGCTTTTTTGGCAATATATGATTACAGTTTTACATCGATCAGACTCCTGTGCGTAATGCGCGTCTTGCTGCTCCAAAACCATAGACGTGCAGCTTTTTTGGCCACTTAACCATGGCGCTGCGCCATTGGCGCACGCGGGACAAATGCAACTGCACAACTATATGTTTCTATAACCAAATTCGTTTTGTAGGCATTTTGTGGTCAATGGCCAGGATGGGCACATTATATGGAACTTAATGCAGTGAAGGGCATATTAATTACCGCAGCATCATTAGGGCACATCGCTGTTGATTCTGAATTTACAAATGCAGGTCAGTTATAGTTGAGGTGCTCCAGTCGTGAAATCTGTATATCTATGTATCTATGGCTCTGTGTCCGCGACGTCCCTTCCCTCCTCTCCTCTCCTCGCTCCCTCTCCAGTCCCGATTATTAATTCAAGTTTGAATTGTGCATTAAACATTGTATAAAATACATGAACGCCCATCATCATTTCCTCTCTAGTTTTCTGAAGAGAGCTATGGAGGCAGTCATAATGTGACACACACACACACACACACACACACACACACACACACACACACACACACACACACACACACACACACACACACACACACACACACACACACACACACACAGATTTGTGTGCTTGTAGATTGGCTATTTTTCGGGGAGGTTAGCGGCACCAATAAATAATCCCCTCATTTCTCTCTCGTACAGACGAGCGCGCTTTTTTGGCAATATATGATTACAGTTTTACATCGATCAGACTCCTGTGCGTAATGCGCGTCTTGCTGCTCCAAAACCATAGACGTGCAGCTTTTTTGGCCACTTAACCATGGCGCTGCGCCATTGGCGCACGCGGGACAAATGCAACTGCACAACTATATGTTTCTATAACCAAATTCGTTTTGTAGGCATTTTGTGGTCAATGGCCAGGATGGGCACATTATATGGAACTTAATGCAGTGAAGGGCATATTAATTACCGCAGCATCATTAGGGCACATCGCTGTTGATTCTGAATTTACAAATGCAGGTCAGTTATAGTTGAGGTGCTCCAGTCGTGAAATCTGTATATCTATGTATCTATGGCTCTGTGTCCGCGACGTCCCTTCCCTCCTCTCCTCTCCTCGCTCCCTCTCCAGTCCCGATTATTAATTCAAGTTTGAATTGTGCATTAAACATTGTATAAAATACATGAACGCCCATCATCATTTCCTCTCTAGTTTTCTGAAGAGAGCTATGGAGGCAGTCATAATGTGACACACACACACACACACACACACACACACACACACACACACACACACACACACACACACACACACACACACACACACACACACACACACAGATCTGTGTGCTTGTAGATTGGCTATTTTTCGGGGAGGTTAGCGGCACCAATAGAACTATAGGCTACCTACAGCTTTCTCAAGGGGTCTGGAGCGACACGCGCTCTCATGCTTTAGCCTAATAGGATAACCTCTCGTGGCTCAAATGCTGAATAAATAGTGGGCCCTGGTATGAAAATGGTTGAAAACCACTGATCTACTTTTGACAAAAGAGCACGGCGCCTAGATTAGGCTAATCTGTATAGGGATCAGATAGATCAGGGGTTTTCAACAGGTGGTCAGGGGACCACCAGCGGTCCTTCAGAAGGTTCCAGGTGGTCCTCAGGCTAAATTATGGAAAGTTGGTTAACCAGATTGAGAATGTAAAAATGGAACCAAATGGACCCTTGCGGGTCCATTTGGTTTCATATTCATCATCTGAATTAGCACCACTTAATTAAGAAGTTTACACTGTTTTGTTGGCAAAATACAGCCTGGAATTGTGGACAAAACCAAAAGAATTCTTTAGTTTCAGGTCTTTGAGGCTAAAATGTCATCAAATGGTGGTCCGTGGCTCAAATGCTGAACAAATGGTGGTCCCTGGAGTCAAAAAGGTTGAAAACCACTGAGATAGATGATATGGCATTTTAATTTGGTTGAGTAAGATGATCAACTTGTATTTCAGCCTTTTAAGTTATAAAAACGTCGGGTTTTGTGCTTTTGCTGGGTGCTGTGTTGATAGTGTTGCGGGCAAGAAATGTCAACACTGTCACTGTATGTCCGTGAAGTTGACACCCCATGATTTTCAAATTTCGAAAAAAAATATATAAAATTGGTGTCATTCTTTAGTGCTCCATTTGTGCTGAATTGTGCCGTAAATTTCAGAATTTGTGCTGCTACCATGATTGAGATAATTGAAGTTATAGGTCCTGAGCTTTGCCAATCTTGCACCCCGCACTTGAGATAGTCCAAAATGGACTAAAATGGGCTCATCTTTTAGTGCTCGGCGGGGTGGAATTTGTGCCGCTGAAATCGGCATTTGTGCTGCTTTTATTGATTTTATATGAATATTTATGTGCAATATTAGCTGTTATCAGCTTTATAGGCTCACACCCCCCACTTGGGATGGTCCAAAATGGACTAAAATGGGCTCATCTTTTAGTGCTCGCCGTGTGGAATTTGTGCCACTGAAATCGGCATTTGTGCTGCTTTTATTGATTTTATATGAATATTTTGACTGGGGTAAAGCTGACGTTCGAATTCCGTTGCGCATTTAGTAACGTAATTACGGTAGTGGCTGTTCAGCGTTTGTCGGCTGTCCGGGGCGGGCCGCCCAGTCAGTCTTGCTCATTAACATACTGGATATTTGCATACCCGGGGTTTCCGCGCCGCGGCGAGCAGCTGCAGGGGCCGGGTCCCTCCAGGAAAAATTGGGTGGCGCCAGAGCCTTAGAAATAGACATAGTTGCGACATTGAGGGGACAGAAAATAGTCTGATCACGTGGTTCTAGTACTCGCGCGAGCCCATAGGCTCCAATGCATTCAGCAACTTCCGGCTTTCACTATTTGTTGTCACTATCCAATAGAAGTCTATGTAGAGGAGCCGCCATTGGACTGGCCCCATGGAGTGAACGGAGTTGGCGTAACTCTGTATTTCCAAGGCTCTGGGTGGCGCGCGTTTTACGTGAGAGATGTGATCTTGTACTACCTGCATGGCCAAGGCGTCACACATACTCACACTATGAGGCGTATGGAACCAGTTTCTAGACGGTCAGTGGCCGATCTTTTAAGAGAGGCGGCCGACAGGGTGGAGGAGCTAGAGCGTGGTAAGTATTTTATATATTTTGATACACTACATATTTCGTGGATGCTATTTGGTAAAGCAGCAGTGTAGGGTAGCACTGTGCCGCAGTGTTGCAAATAGTTTAGCAGCTAGCTGCTAGTTTGTTGTGGACAATGGGCAAAATTGCAGCCTGCTAATTTTTCATTATTACGATATAGCTTTTGTTGTGACACAAACGATCTCGAATTTCATAAATAGGTATCGAAATGAATATTGAAAAGTTTAAAAAAGTAACGCACATCCTTAACTGGTGCTGAGCCCCAAAAAACTGCAAAAACACAGCAAACGTGGACAAAATAGAGAGAAGGGGCTCGCAACTCACTTGAAAGTGCTCCAAACTTTATTCAGCGACATGGGTTACGGCAACCCTTAACCGTAACCCTTGTCGCTGAATAAAGTTTGGAGCACTTTAAAGTGAGTTGCGAGCCCCTTCTCTCTTTTTTTGTCCATCGAAATGAATATTGACATTTTTCTGTAGCCTACTGGCGAATGAGAGACCCCATGCGCAATGGGCTTCAATCCCCACTCCCGTTGCCAGCGCAGCCCAGACTCTGTGGTATGTCCCAGAAAGCAGGGCTCGAGGGCGAGTGTCTTGATTTACAATCATTTTGCCGTCGGCAGAAAATTAAAACTACAAGCGCAGGCCATCCATGTAAGCTTGAGTGTCTCCCATATAAACAGATAGGCTACTCTTAACACAGAAGATTGCAGAAGGAACTAAAAATAATGCAAGCGAGACATTGATATCTGCATCCCATCATGCCAGCACACAACATACTCTTTCTATCGCAGAGTAGGGTATCGTAGCCCTCTAAATTTAGTTCTATGAGTGATTGTATGAATCATATAGAAATCCAGAGTAATGTGATACTTCATATTCCTTTTAATGCAAATGCACGTTGTTTTGTACATCAGCTGGCCAATCTGACGCTCGTGGCAGCCAGGCCCCAGTGGCAGCGCCTGCGGATGGTAAGATACTTGATTTTCTTTTGCTAACACTCCCCCCGCACCCCCCCCCCCCCCCCCCCCCCCAATTTCTCACTTAGATGTGATATGTCAATGTTATCATACAGCACCAGGACCCTCGGCACGGCCCACAGCAGGCCCCCAGCAGGCCCAGAATCCTGTTGATGGTAAGTAGATTTACAAGTGCGAGCAAAACATAATTGTGTGCCCTGTAAGAAATGAAACATGGAATGGATGTTTGCATTGAGTAACTGTACATTAAATCATGTTTCATTGTGCAGTTACACTGATGATACATCTTCATTTATCCAATTGTTAGATACTTGTGTTTTGTAGTGGAGGGCAGACCTACTTTACAGCGAGACACTATGGAAAGTGCTTTGTATGGTAGTGTTAAATGTTTTTTGTTCTTTATAGCTGAAGTGACAAGGCTCTTTGCCCCATATGGGCAAATTGCTCGTGGGGGTGCGGCGCGGAGGGCGAGGCAGCAACGGGTGCCAGCAGCAGCCAGCCCTGGACCCACCTACACCCGCACATTTTGTTGCCTGGCGACCCGCCGGAGTACGACGGTGCCTTCACGGCCCATGAAGGACACCCTTTTAAATGCTGGGTTGGGGGAGCGCCGGCTCACCTTTCGAGGTAAGTTGTTACAGGAAACGACATGTAACATTTTAGTAGGGACCTACCTACTTTCCACACTTCATGCTACACATTCACAAATGTTATTGTCCATTAATGTTAATCACCACCAACAAATCATACGTATGCCATGTTGGCCATTTTGAATTTCCAGAAGTAGACATTTTAGCTTTGGTACTTTATTTTGTCAAGTATTAACTTATTACTCAGTACACAAAATTTGGCCATTGGCAGCATACTGCAGTTGCAATACCTAATCTGGTCACAGTCATATACAGTGTACATTTCAAAGCATCTCATTAATTGAAGATTACCTTGACCACCAACTGTAGTATCAAGAATGTAAACTGATTCTTCCAGGGTTTATTAATCTTTTTTGGTAATTACAGGTGATCTGTCCAGTTCGGCTGCGTTTCAGGCGTTCCTCCTTGAAACATTCCCCAAGCTGGAGGAGACAGGGGGCTTTGAGCTCCTCCGTATTGGGGGGAATACAAGGAGCCGGTCCCTCATTCCTATCCCTTGCCCAAATGAGGGCTATACTGTGCGCCACCTCCGTGAAATTATAAATCACTGCACAATATATATCCGGCCCCTTCAGGCGGATATTGTAATTCCCCAGGTAAGGTATCCAAGTAAAACTTGTATTCTTTGCAATGCCATAAATATGTGTATGTGCTAAAACTTTTCTGATCTTACTGTAGTTCCTTAATTTTTGTGAATTGTCTCTGGCATGTAAAGGAGAGGGCAACAACAACAACAACAACAGGGCCCCTTACCCCGTGCATCTTTTGCGGGGAGGAATTCCCCCATTCCCAGCTACGCCAACACAACCTGCTGTGTAACAGGTAGTGCACAGACTTTTATTTATTTATGTATTTATTTGAGTGCAATGACTTCATGTGTTCAGACAGCAATTAAGATGATGACAAATGCAGTTGCTTAATGCCAAGTCCAAACTGCAGTCTTGACATAACATTACATATGCAGGTGTTTTATGTTTAAAAAAAAAAAGCGTACTTATTTTGCTGTGGAGCAAAATCTACTTGCAAACTGACTAATAACAGCTGAAAAATGTTTTTCTATGTCATGTGAACTAACCCTAAGTACATCTATACTTTAAGGAGATCTCAGGGAGAAAGAGAACGCGCTGCAACCAGGGATATGGACGCAGGTTCAGTTCAGCATTTGTATTTATGTTATTGCTTCAGTGAACCCTTTGTCTACCCTGGAACTGTTGTTTGTTTGCACATTATAACACTTGGTTAATCTACAATAATTCAACACAAAAGACCAAAACAATCCTGTGTTCAAGTTGTAGCTGTTCACTTATACAAAGTCTAGGTTAGGGAAAGAAAAGACAGTGCATTTCATTTTATTTTACATAGCAACGGTTTGACTTCATTCTTTTGAGACTATTAGTTTTGCTTCTTTTCAGAGCAATTGCCTCCAGATGAGGAAGAGGACCTGGACGATGGTAAGTCCCCTGACCTACAATCATTTTGTTGTACTTTAATGCACGCCATGCCTTCTGTGGTGAGCTGTAATAGTCACTGAAACTTAACTACAGGAGAATTGCACCCCAAAACTTTTTTTTATCTTTATTTGCACTTAATTTGTTAGAAAAAAGTGGTCCAGGTGTTATTTTGTGAAAACACTCCTTAATGCCCGTTTCCCCTCTCCCAAAATAAGCTTATAATGGGGCTAATGGGTCAAATGCAAGTTCACCTATATACATCGCTCCAGAATGAAAATTTCTGCTATATATTGTCTCCCCACCATGTCAGTAGTGAGTTAACACTCACACTTTCACTTTCACTTTTGGCACAGCAGTAATTTAGCTGTCTCAAAAGGTGGGGGCGTGGCACATGGTTTATGGCTGAACCACTGCTGAAACGAAAGTGAAAGTGAAAGTGTGAGTGTTAACTCACTACTGACATGGTTGGGAGACAATATATAGCAGAAAATTGCATTTTGGAGCGATGTATATAGGTGAACTTGCATTTGACCCATTAGCCCCATTATAAGCTTATTTTGGGAGAGGGGAAACAAGCATTAAGGAGTGTTTTCACAAAATAACACCTGGACCACTTTTTTCTAACAAATTAAGTGCAAATAAAGATAAAAAAAAAGTTTTGGGGTGCAATTCTCCTTTAACTACAATAGTACTACACCACTATGACACACCACTATGACACAACACAGGGCTTTTAGTAATGCACTACAACTTGGTCGTTGATATTGGGGTAACAGTAAATTAATAATGCTGCGTCTTAACAGGTTAAATGATAGTAATAATAAAAAAAAAACATAAAGAGCGGCTGCTTTCATGTAGCCCTGTTGAATTTGAGAAAGAATAGGTAAAATGTTTTCCGAGTTGATTTCTCAACAGGCCGATGTGAAAGAACTTCTCACAGAAATTTTCCTGCCTCTTCACAGACAATTTAACTGCAGCTGAAGGCCCTGGCCAGGATGACGATAACCATGGTAAGACACCTGACTTGAATGTATGTAATGTAATGCTTCCAAAAAATAAACTGCTGCTTTGATTTTGTGTTCTGTACAATCCATGGGTAATTAAAGAAATAAGAAGGAATACTCCCCTTTTAAGGTGTAAATCCAACACAAACCCACAGACTCAAGTGGTTTATTGCTTATCTAAAACAGTTGAAATTAATAATTGGTAAGATTTTATTTGACAACACCCAAGAACTTCCGTTGGGTAAGACCTGTAATAATTAATTCACTTTGCATCATTCCGTTGGGGAAGTGGTTGTTTAATGAAGCCCACTGGTCAGTCCATGTGTCGATCGCGCTGCGACGCAAGTGTATTACAAAAACTCTGCAAGGCAGGAGATATTAGTCATGGGTCAGAGGAAGTAATCGTCTTCAGTGTTGGGCTAGTTAAACTGTAATACACTACTGATTACTTATAACTGTCATTTTAAAGTAATGCCTTACCTTACAGTATTACTCAATTTAAAAAGTAAGGCATTACATTACGTACTTTTATATTACTTTTAGTTACTCTCGCCAAAACGACTGGAAATAAAGATTTGGCATCACTAGCGCATATCTACCATGCGTCGTGAATTTCAAGCATTCCTTGATTAGGCCTACTGTGCGACTGCATTGTTTATTTAATGAATGACAACTGAACCGCGAAAGCACACGCTTTTACTCGAGAAAAATGGGCTGTTCTGCGTGCCCGTGAATAGAAAGATGCAGTAGCTTACTGATCTCACCGTAATCAGCAAACATTTTTGTGAGGAAAATGATAAAACCAGAAAAACAAAGCAGAAAAAATGCATTGTAACTTACCAGTTACTTGCAATTGCAACTAGTAATTTATTACACATTTTGTCCCCTGTAATCCCTTACACTACTGCGTTACATGAAAAAGTAATACAATACAGAAATATATTACTTTTGTAAATAGTTACTCCCAACACTGATCGTCTTTATAGTCATTGTGACAGCCACAGATATTATACAGATATACAAACTGTTAATGTCCTCTTCCAGATAGCCCAATGTCCAACTGACTGCTTTTCTGTCGGAAGGATCTAACTTGAGCGCATATAGAGTATTTTTATGTGGTTAAAACTTAACATATCAGTTCGAAAATACATGTCTTGGCATTACCCCATACTGCAAAGATAAAATGAGTGAACGAAACATGGTTCTGAGTTGAAGTGGCTATATAAGTTGCATACTGGCTTCCATTGTGTCAAAGTTAAATTTCTTTAATGCTGTCACGTGAAACGATACACTTATACAATAGGGTCCATCATTTGCCCATTGAAATCGAACAATGTCTGAAAATCAATTTGTACCTAGTATCATTTCTTTAAAATCGCCAAAGTGAACTTCCATAAGAAATTTCATGAAATTCCATTGATGTCTATAGGGTCCACAAAACGCCTGAAGTTCAATTTTTGCAGAAAATGAGCTGAAAAATGGCATTCAGGTGTTTGGTGGACCCATTAGACACCAATAGAATTTCATAAAATTTCTCATGGAAGTTCAGTTTGGCAAGTGTAAAACAATTGGTACACTTTTTTCAGAAATTGTTGAATTTCAATGGGCAAATGATGCACCCTATTACACATCTGCAAAAGTGTGGGTGGTATACTCCTGTGATATATTGTAGCACACTTCTCTGTTTTATGTCTCCTGATATTTAAGTCTCCTTGATTTCTTTTTATACATTTCAAACGGTTTGGTCAGAGAAAAGCAGTTGGTTTGTTTGTTTGCCTTTGTTTGTGGGTTTTTTTTGTTTTCTTTTCTTTTGGACATTCTTCTGAGAGTATTTGTTCTGCTTCTTTTCAGAGCAATTGCCTCCAACTGTAGAGGACCTGAACCAGAACCATGGTAAGTTCCCTGACCGAAAATCACTTTTTACAGACGTCTAGGTAAAGAGTATTCACTGTTAGTGTTTATTCCTAGTTGAACAGTCTTATTTCAAAGTAATGAGATTGACTTGGAGTCGTATTGTGCGATTTTGCTATTGCCTTATTATGTGGTTTGTGTAGATTTCTGAGATGTGAAGGCATATAACATGATGTGTTATTGGTTAATAGTTTGGAAAACCATCTGATTAGAACGCCTTGCTTTTAGGTGATGCGATTGTAGTCGAAGAAGATCTGAACCCCATGGAGGACACCATTAATGGTAATGATGTAAAAGTACTCTGAAGGCCAGTGCACAGCGGTCACTGAGCAGTTTCTGATCCACATTTTGCTAACCCACTTGCAACCCTGTATAAAATGAGCCCATATGTTTGCATACCTCCGGCAGAATGTATGTTTTGTTACCAAGAGTGCACGATCATATTGAAATTCGTATAATGTATTGTCAAACTGCGTTCGTAACATGGATTGTTAAATTTCACGTGCGCTGTGCATTTAGTCTTTCACCTACCAGATGATTAACACACAACGGTGACTTAGGATGTGCATTCTGATTTCAATATAAATTTGCAATCTTTTACAGTGTTCCAATAACTATTCATTTTGCATTTAAAGCGTGGGTAATGGAAAGTGACCCAGCAAAGGCAGCAAAGCTCTTCAGGGAGGCTGCACTCCGCCAGGGGGAAGATAAGCGGCCCCTGTCCTTGAACCTGAGCCTAATGGATACGGAGGAGGAGAGGCACCGCGCAATTATATCTTTCTATAAGAGACCAGTAGTGGAGTGGGCAAGTCCCCTCATCTGCCGGCTGATTGGTAAGATGTGCTTTGGTGCCCAATATTTAGATGTACGGGTCCGCTACTGTATATATGTAATAGTTTTAGCAGTGAATTTCCTGACTTCATATTGACCATTCACAAATGTTGCCTGTCCAAGAATACTTAACACTGCTGTAGCGAAGGGTAGTAGAGTTGCCCCACCGGGACTCGAACCCTGGCCTGTTGGCGTGAGAGCACAATTACAACCCTAGTGATGCTCACTGCATCACACTGCCTTTCCCCGGAAAGCGCACCCTTGCACTTCACACACTCATGGTTTCCCTCACGCAACTGCCCATCATGCTTCACCAATCCAGTGTGCCCATCACACATGCTTCACGCATCATTGGGGTCCCTCACACTGGGGTTAACTATCCTATGCATTTGAATGTAAGGTGGCAAATTTTGCAACTGTCCCCGCTACACCTGTTTTATTGTCAGTAAAGGTTGTATTGTGAGAAAAAAATATTAAAGCCAATAAAATGGAAATATGCATGCATTTAGCTTGATGTAACAGGTGAAATCATTTTTATGGTGGTGCTTGTTTATAAATTAGATGCAGATGAATTTCGGAAATGGAGAGCACGACAGTGTGTCTTGGTTATTGAGGAGTACAGAGTTTGACTAGTTTGTGATGTAGTCTCTTTTGGGCTTCGTGTTAGGATGAGAATGTGGTTACGTCGACAGTTGCAACAGTTGTTACAACAACTGTCCCCATAATGACACCGTTGATCACTGATAATGCTATGATTGCACCACCCACATTTTAGCTAAGTAACACATTTACAATTAAAATATCACAAAAAGAATGTTAAGAGTGAGAAATACTTAGATGCCTCTTGAAACCTTTTTTTTTTTTTTTTTTTTTTTCAAATGTAACGGGCAGATCTTATTAGACCGGCTTTAGGTATCTGTGCATGGTGTATTACCTAAGCTTGTTTGTGAACGGAAAAAAAAAACGAATTGTTGCAACCATCCCCTGTTGCAACTGTTCCCGGTCTCCCCTGCTTTCTATAGGCCGACATGATATGGTTGCACATTATCTGCCATTTTGAATTTCCAGAAATAGGCTTTTTTGGTGAAAACTTACTCTACATGGCTCAAATTTGGGAATAGACAGCACAGTTTCAATGAGCTGCATAGGTACAATACTTACACATGGCACCTGGTTGGGGACCCATATGTTTCCATGTGTTTTTCTTTGCCCTTAATAGGAGACCCGGCTGTTGGAGAAGGGGTCAACCGGCACATCATGGCGACCATAATGGATGCCCTCCAAACAGGGTTTTGTTTGGAAGAAGGCAAATGTATGTTAAGTAAATCTTGGGAATATTTCGAGGTTTATGTATTGCAGACATGACTGTTGTAATGCAGTAATACTATGCATGTGCCGAATACACTTCTTTGTAGCTTATGTAGATTCCTTTATGTAGTAGTATGTCGGGTTAAGGATTAGCCTTAAACATGTATGAAACTAAAGAAAAAATAAAGAGTAACTGAGACTTTTTGTTGCTACTCTCTAGCGAAAATACTGCTGTTTGAGGGAGAGGAAGACCACCTCAGTCCCTGCACAATGGTCGACCTAGCGGAGTGTGACCTCTTTGTGGCTGCAGGGAGGATAATGGGCCATCTTTTCCTCCACGGTGGCCCATCCTTTCCTGGACTGAGTCCGGCCATCAGACATGTGCTCCTTGGGGGTGACGAAGAAACGGCCCCTATTGTGATAAATGACTGTGTGGACACACACGTGAGAGATGCTGTGACTCTGGTTTGGACTCCAACTCTTTGTTTTTTGTTTTTCTTAACATGATATTGCACTTGTACACTTGATGCTTTTATCTACAGCGACTTAAAGTAGTACATATTGTTGGAACCATTTATTTACATACACTGTATGGTCAAAAACACAAAATTATTTTTTTCTCATTGTCTGACTTAAAATTGGACAGAAGCTGTCCAATGGTACGTAATTTAGGATTTATACATTTATTTTCAAATGCCAACAGTATTTCCAGCTACAAGAATTACACATAACATTTTATAAAATTGTTTCAGTGTTTTCATCGAAGTCAGAAGTTAGTTAATAGCTTGGCCATGTGCTTAGTACACACACATGTTGTGCTAGGTCTACCCTTGAAGGCTCAATAGGAATTGAATAAGAACTATGTGGTGTGTACTAAGTGAGTTGGTACCTCCTGCAGCAAATCAACCTCATAACATGATGCTGCTGTTTCCAGTTGAGAATGGTGTTCCGAGGCTTGGATTTTCCCTAATGCATTTCTCCATTAACGAGCTTGTTCACCTAATAACACTATGCTTTTGTCGAAATATGTCGTGGCAGTGTCGAGTTATAGGGTTTAGTAATTGTGGGACACTCTTAGCACATCACAAAATTAATGGCATCATCATGAAGAAAGAGTATGTGGAAAAAAATATATAAACATATATAATCGTAAAACAGTGCCAAAATGATTGCCTAGCAGCAAATGAGTCTTCCTAAGTAGACAATGACCAAAAGCATACCACCAAATCACTTAAAATATCGTCAGCACAACAAGGTGAATGTTTTTGAGTGACATACAGTGTATGTAAATATACAGCTGCAACTGTACTTAAATGTGACATAACACTTGCAGATGCAAAGTGCACAGGAAATATATAGAGCAATAGGTGCATATGCTTTTTTTTTCTTGTGCTTGATCCGGGCAGCTGGATAAGTAGAGAATTAACATGGGCCCTTTTGGGATGAGTGAATACCAAACATGCTGCTGCGTTTTGCACTATCAGCAGTGGTTTTATTGTTGAAACAGATAGACCAGTGGGGATGAAGCAGGGAGTTACAGTAAGCCATTCGGGAGATGACCATGGCATGATGCTAAGGTTTTGACAACTTTGTTCTGGGTAATCTTGAGGTTTTTGATGTGTCAAATTGAGTCTGTAGCTCAGATAACTTGTTTTCAACAACACAATACAACCAAGTAGAAAGAACTGGTGTTTTTTTTTGTTTGTTTTAAAGCTGGTTTAAATGATAGTTTACAATAATATTCTGAAGATCAATGCTCTTATGCTGGTATTCTCTTTTTAAAGCTTGAAGACCCTGCCGCTCTGACAGACCAACAGAGGATGAAAGTGAATGCCATCTGTCTGCCATGGGACATACCTCCTGTGGACGCAGACAACAGACAATATGTTGTGGAAAAGCTTCTCCTCCATGCTGTGAGTTTTCTGCACTTCCTTTATTGTACTACTGTTACAATGCCTTTCACTATTTAGGTTGTTGACACTTGATATATTTGATAGCCTGTATTGCCCCGAGGGGAAAATTGTTTTCATCACAGATGTGTAGTATACTATACAGTGGATATTGGAAGTCTACACACCCCTTTCCAATTTTTCTTATTTTATTTTATTTTTTGTAATGACATAGACTAATAATTGAACATCTGCACACAAACACACACGTGCACCTCCGGCTGGAAGGAACCAGTGTGAAGTATGTTTGGGGGGAGACTGTTGTCTTGATATTTAATGTGCAAGGTGTACGACAGCTTGGAGGTTGAGGTCCGTTATGTTAAGTATGGAGTGTTGAGTGAATGCTGTGTGTGAGATGTTTGAGTTTGATCAAGAGAGAGTAGATGCATAAGCCAAGTCTGTCTCATGGTGAGATATTTACACCTGTCCACCCGCCAAGAACATATGGATTTTGGCGTTGACTGGTAAAACTATCAACCTTCCGTCAACTTGATTGATGAACAATTTCACTTGGGCTGGAGTTTCACATAATCTCAGGCCGTGGTGTTGGCATGTTCAGTGTGATGGGGTAATTGTTCTGTAACACTGTTCTGTGAGGACTGTCTCATGTATTGATGATATAATATAATAATTATTGGCATCACATTAACTGAATATGTCAGCTCTATAACAAAAGTATTAGCTTGTCTTTAAAAAAAATACCTTACTTGGTAGTAGGTCTACAATGTTTGGAACTGTTTAACCTGAACAAGTTAAAATGGTGACTTGTAAAAATTGTTAGTGACTGGTATATTTCAGAATCTACCTGTCACAGGGACCGGTGGTGATTTTTTTTTTTAGGTCGTCCCACCCCTAATGTGTGTGTATGTCTTTTATAGGTCCTGAAGAGGACAACTACACAGGTGAGAAAACTCAAAAAGGGGCTGCAGGAGAGTGGCGTGTGGGACCTTCTGAGTGCCCGTCCTGACACTGCCGTGGTGCTTTTTCCAAAAGCACGGGATGTGCAAATTACACCACAGGTATGTTTGTGTGAGCACCCTGCTGCCTCAGCCTATCTATTACGTACGTAAAGTAGATTCAACCAGGTACTACTTGGTGTTGCTGTGAACTTGTTCTGCCAATTAAGTTAACTTTTTTTAATGGCAGTTGTTCCTGGACAAAATATGCTGGCCAACAGAATTGGAGGACGAGATAACGGTCGAGGAGCAGACAAGAGTTGTTGGCTTTTTGAGACAATTCATTGAGAATGGTACGTGCACGATGCATTCATAAATACTAATAATAATGGAAATAATAATAATAATATAAATACTGCTATCATGTGTAGCCAATTCTTAATGTGTCCCACCTTAAATCCTGAAAGTGTGTTCGAGAATTGGCCAATTGTGCAGTCTCATTACTGGGTGAGTCGGCGTCCGCTATATGCCTTTTAATGTTTTTAAATAAATTGAGATTTTTGAATAAGTAACATTACTAAAAGGGATTTTCATTTGGGTTACAACAGTTTATTGGCAGTTTCTGTACAAGAACAGTTCAGAACAGTACAGAAGAGAGTTATATACCAAACAAACTGTTATCACAAATCAATAAATTATTGTGAGCATTAATTCCACTGACGATGTTCCTTGGAAGGGGCACAAAAGATTTGGTTGTTTTACACCTTAACACGGAAGAATAATCTACACTCCCTGGATCAATCTGTTACGAGCTAGAGATAAAACCTGCCTATTCCAGGTTTAAGATGTACAGCTTATTGCCATGGTAGCAAACCTCAGTCCAAAAATACCCACCTTTCCTGATATACATAGTTTAGCCAAGAAGTTACAATGCAAGTGACCAAGATTATTACAAGATGATTGCAGTTGTTCTTCACTTGTTATGTACTTGTTTCTGCATTATGAATCTTACTTGGGGAGGGTGTATGGTACTCAACTGCACCATTGTTTGAATACTTGCCTTTATCTTGTTATCCTACCTCATGGCAAGCCTTCTTCCTTACTTTCGGTCTGATGTTGACAACATCACTTTCTCAACTGACCTTGCTCCTCTTTGTGCCCACACCTATGCTCCTGTACTATTAGAAGTATTTTGTCAAGCTGCTCCAACTTCCCTTCAGAAATCAATAACATGGCTTATCTTCCTCTGTTCAAATTCAAAACGTAAAATGCATGTCTTATCGTTAACATTCAGTAGCTGTGTGATGCCATTGTCTGTTCCTTTTTGTGTTGTGTGTTTTCATCTTTTCACTGTAGCACCTTTCTATACATTTCAAGTGTTTTAGATTATTATTGTACCTCCTAACACCATTAATCATAGTTTGAGTGCACTGTCAGCAAACATTAGGTTCAGGTAGGTACCTGAACCTAATGGCATCAGCTACAGCAGTGGTTCTTAAGCTGGGGTCCCGGCACCCCCTGGGGGTGCACTGGAAATCTCAGGTGGTGCATAGAATTGTGTAACATTTTCCATAATAAAACAGGGTTACTGTTACATGCAGTGAAATTTCGTTCAACATTACAGAATCCTAATGGCAACACATCTTGGTCCATAAAACATTGGAAAACGTATTGAAAACATGTCCCCATTGTTTGTCCCCCCTTTGCTTCGATCACATGTGGGTAGGATTTTTTGTTGCATGGGGATGGGGGTGTGCGGCTTGTCTTAGGCACAGATAGGGGGTGCTCTAGGGGGGAAAGGTTAAGAACCACTGAGCTACATGTGACATGTGCCGTGTAAAAAAAAAAAAAAAAAAAAAAAAGTCTCCCTGAGTTTCAGAGAAATAACTTGAGTTTCCCCTGCCCTTAAGAAAAAACAGAGGTGCTGAGGAACCTGCTGCGATTCTGGACTGGCTGGGAGGTGCTGCCAGAGCGTCTGGAGGTGGAGGTCATCACCTCTACCCTGCCGCAATCCTCCACGTGTTTCAACACATTAAGACTACCGGCGGGGATAGCAGATTTTGAAGAATTTGCACAGGTTTTGAGGGGAGCAAGCCAAAGTGCGAATACTGGGTTTGGCCAAATTTAATTTTAAAAAAATTGGATGAATTAACCCATTGTGTCCTGACCCTCGATTCGAGTTTCTGACAACAGATTATACAGTAGTTCCTGACACCAGATTATACAGTAGTTCCTGACACCAGATTATAGCTGCAGCAACATTCTAGCTTTTGACGCTAGATTCTACAGTAGTTTCTGACACTGAATTCTAGTTATTGACACTAAATGATAGTTTCAGATGGTAGGATCTCCTTTTTGACAGTAGAATCTACTTTCTGATGCTAGAATCGAGTTTTTGACACTAGATTCTATAGATTCTGACACTAGATTCTAGTTTTTCTGAAAAATCTGTGTTCCTGTGTCAGTGATGGAGTTTCTAAATACAGTGTATTATTATTCATTCTGTTTCAGCTTTAAAAATGTATACATGTTTATGGGAAATATTTTGTACGTTGCTGCCTGTAAATAAATAATACTTCGTAACCTAGCGTTTGTCTAAATTTTCATGTTATAGACTGTTTTGAACACTTGGGGGCACTGCTGATCCAGTTTAGGCCTACATTAATCTACAGTACTACAAGATGGCTTCCTACATCGATAGAGAGATGCTAAAGATTTTGTTAGGAATGGAACAAACAAATGTTCTGTGCAATAGCGAGAAGAGAAAAACAGCCATAGTTCAACTTCTACATGTAGGAATCAGGCTATAGAAAACCATCTTGACCTCTGGACTGAAGAGGAGGAGATAATAGTCTAATAACGTTTCCAGTAATCCCAGTTGGTGAGCAGCCCCAAAATCACGAATTAAACAAACTGCTAGCCAGATTAAGAACTAGCCTATGTAGCACATCTCTGACAAGCCTTGCTGGGGGACCATGACCATAAACACGATAAGGAGGATAACATCTGATTTTAAAGGTATTCTCTGGAGACCTTAGACCTGTGCTGGTGGGGGTGGTACCATCTGGACAGCTACTGCAGCTCCACCCCTAAATTAACCATTCAGTCTCCTCCCGTTTCTATAGCAACGGCCATGCGCAGAGTCTTTCACTGAAGGGATGGATAGAGGCTGCAGTAAAGTGCAACAACGCAGCGCCGCTAATCAGAAAGTTCAATGTATAAACACCATGTTCATCTTCATATAGTCTTTCCAGCTTGTGTCATGATTATTAGGCTACTAAGCAACATGATTGCATTTGGTTATACCTCTAGGAATTAAAAAAAAAAGGGTCAACCATGCGAAAAAGCACATAACCCGACGTTTGGAAAATGCTCTCTCACTTACCATCCCATCATCATATAAAGATATTAACTAAATGCAAAGTTGCATTATGGTGTAAGGCTTATGCGGAGCCAATCACATTTGTTTTGTTTCGCCATAATTTATGATCAAATCATATGAAAAGAAGCCGCAATGAACCACGGACGAAAGCAAGCAGACAAAATAAGGCGCACACACACACACACACACACACACACAGAGAGAGAGAGAGAGTTACGCCAACTCCGTTCACTTCATGGGGCCAGTCCATCTACATAGACTTCTGTTGGTTAGTGACAATGAATAGTGACAGCCGGAAGTTACTGACTGCATTGAAGCCTATGGGCTCGCGCCAGTACATGAACCACGTGACCAGGCTGTTTTCTGACCCCTCAATGTCGCAACTCTTCTACTAGATGGCTCCGGTTGACTCCCAGTGCTACGGCTGAACAGAGACGCCTATTGATTCGTATACATGGGTATACTCCGACCAGTAGGAGGCAGCAATGTGCAGCGCAGCCGCCAAAGAATACTAATAATAAGAAGAAGTACAAGTATAAGAAGAAGAAGAAGATGATGAAGAAGACTAATTCTAATTCTCTCCATAAATGATGGCGTTCGACGAGCTTGTTTCAGCTCTCAATAATTTAGCAAATGCTCTTGAGAATAATCAGCTGTCAGACACTGACGTTTGTGATAGGGTTAAAACGCTTTCGGAGAGTGTAGAAGAACTTTTTTCCTTAACTGGGTTCGACAGCTCAGGTGTTCTCTTCGTATTGGAACAGGTATTGCAGTGTCTATCCAAAACAGGTAGAGTTGGAAGACCTGCTATTGAGATACCCGCCGAGGCTATAGAGTGGTACCTCTGCCATGGTTTCAAAGTGAAAGAAATCGCGGCCATGTATGGAGTATGCAGAAATACCATTCACAACAAAATGCAGCTATATGGCATCAGGTAAGAATGCTTCTATTCTAGCATCCCTCTAATGTCCTTTACGTGTGAATTAAAAGTTGACTGTGATAGGCGGGGGTTCTACTGGCGTGGCGAAAGGCTCAAGTTATGGGCATAACCTCCCAGATAACAAAATCCATTGATTCAACGTTGAATTCTGGTTATCTAACCAACATTCAACGTTGAATCAATGCATTTTGCTATCTGGGCTTTCACTTCATTAAAGGGGAATTCCATGCACTTTAAACATTTTACTATGTCATCAACATGACGAGAGGGGGTCCTCAATGAACGACATGAAAACTTCTTGCTTCTAGATGACAAAGAGAAAACGACCGTAAAACAACATGGTGATGACAGAAGGCACGCAAGGCACTTGCAACTTCAACAACAGAACACGCACACACTTGGCTCTGACCACACTGTAACTCGCACAACCACGAAAGCTCCCGCTCTAACACCAGAAGTGTCCCCCCTATCAATTACAGTAAAATGGTGAAATACCCCTAAGTAATTATAGCAGAAACCATTATTAGATCAATATGTTGGTGTCACCTTGTGTTCTGTTGCACATATTGAAAAATTACTGCTAGCTCCTGGACTACAGATAATCTAATAGAGTAACATACTCTACAATGATTTCCATAACTGCTGGATTAACTTGGACGGTGTGTTCTCTACTCTTTCTTAGTGTGTCTGGTAGGTATTCAAATGTAACAGACTCTCAGCTGGACACTCTGGTCCTGGAAATCCATAGAAGGCACCCCCAGTGTGGATACCGCATGATGAGAGGTCATCTTCGTGCAAGTGGTCATCTTGTGCAAAGTAGGTTGCTTCATATGCCTATTCCATTCTATCCCCCTGATTCATTATCATTTATCTTTGAAATATACATTATATTCATAGCTTATCTCGTATGCCATAATTCTGAAAAGATGTGTAATTATCTTTACCATATCAAGTTGCAAGAGTGCGCAAATCACTCAGAAGAGTGGACCCACAGGGCACAGCACTCCGAGCCCTGGCCAACCGCACCCTATATCGCCGCCAGTATAATGTCCTGGCACCAAATTGCATGTGGCACATAGATGGAAATCACAAATTAATCCGGTAAGTATGTTTACCTATTGTGCAACAGCATTCAGATGTCTGATCTGTCTACGATTTGCTCATGCTGACCAACTTTGATTTTTGTCTCAAAATAAGCTGGCGATTCGTCATCCATGGTGGGATTGATGGTTTCAGTCGTCTTGTGGTGTTCCTGAATGCTGCCATCAACAACCGTGCTGAGACTGTACTTCAAGCCTTCCTTGGTGCAGTCAGGCAGTTTGATTTGCCATCACGGGTGAGGTCGGATAAGGGCCTTGAGAACATTGAGGTGGCGAGATTCATGGTGCAAACTCGGGGAGAAAACCGCCATTCCCATATTACTGGGCGGAGTGTGCACAACCAGCGGTAAATCAATTCTGCACTTTCATACACTCCTATTGTGTAGATTAGAATTTACTGTGGGGCTACTTTATTCATCCTTGTGGATATACCAGGTGCCGTTCCTTATCTGACAGATGAAGCAGGAACCCGAAATTGTGTTGCATATTTAATAAATTTCGCTGATGGTTTCATTGAAAAATCAGTGTTTGACATTACTGTCAAAACAAAGTTGTGTAATGATTAATAATGATACACTTGCCCCGGTTTGTGGGCAGTGGATGTGCATTGTGGAAGAAATATTTAAAATGGAAAGGATGACTCATGTATTGAGATTGAATGGAGAACCTTTTAACTGTAAATGGGACTAATTATAGAATACGACAAAATGTCACCAACCATAACAACGGAATTGTGAATGAACAACTGGACTGAGGACTTTTTGCAGACTGTTAATAATTGAGGACTGTTTACAAAACGTTGCTGTACCTACTACACCTCAATAAAAATTAAGTATAAAAAAAAATAATGATACACTTGTATTTTCAGACATTCAGCAAAACCCAGATGCTTATTATTTACAATATTTTTTAAAATGCATAATACTGTAAATGAAATTCCATGGCCCTCTCACATAATGGGAAGACCATCTCAGTCACCAGAAAAAGGATTGCGTGTGTAGTATTGGGATGTATTACGGTTAAAATGGAGTTTTAAGTTATAATGGGTCTGTATGGGAAAGGGGTTGGGTATAGCAAAATGAATATCAAATATACAATTACTGAATTGAGTATCTTATAAATCATCTGAGGTGTTCACATGAGAGTCAATAAGATCAAGAGACAATAAAATCACATTTTTTTAAACAAGTAAAGTGAAATATCCCTTTAACTGCACGGAAGTAGCAATCCCTTTTGAGGAACTATTGATTATACATTTTTTTTTATTAATTCCATCTCTTTGTTTTTCTTAATTCCCTAGAATTGAGCGTCTTTGGCGAGATGTATTCACACAGGTCCTGGACCTGTTCCACACTCTCTTCCATGCAATGGAAGCATCAGGGATGTTGCTTCCAGATAATGAAATCCATCTCTATGCTCTCCACTGGGTGTTTCTGCCATTGCTCCAGAGTCACCTTAGCAGTTTCCAAGAAGCCTGGAACTTCCACGGTCTGAGAACTGAACATCATCAGTCGCCCTACCAGCTGTGGCTACGGAACAGAAATTTTGCTGTAGATCCCCAAGAGGTAGTGTATGATGTATCATGATGTGCTTAATTGTTTTTGTTTACAAAAAGTAGAGTATATGGAATAATTCATTCTCACATTGTTAGGTTGATGCATTGTATGGAGCAACCATGGATGGCCCAGAGCTGCGGGAGGACATCGAAGGAATCCAAATCCCTGAAGTCCAGTTACCCCATGAGCTTACCCCAGAGCAGCTTGCAAGGCTGCCCAATCGCGATGTCCCTCTGAGCCAAGCACTTGGTGTTTACATTTCAACAGTAGAGCAACTAGAAGACATTTTTGGGTAATCTGTATTAAGTAAAAGGGCGGACAGTGGAAGTAAATAAATGGCCATTGAGAAATGTTTTCACTCGAGAGTTGAAATGCTGGTCTTCTGAATTAGCTAGCCCAAGCCAACGCAACTAGAGAATGTAGTAGAATGCTCATTCTGTTTCTCTGATTAACTCTGGTTCATGTTTACAATACTCGTCTGAATTAGCCCAAGCCTACACAACTAGAGCAATGATTTTCAACCAGTGGTCCCTGCGAGAGTTCCACGTGGTCCCAGCTAAATGGACAGTTGGTAACCAAATGGACATTTTATTGATCTGTAACTTGAGATCATAAAATCGTATCATTTCATGCTCTCAAGAGTTAATTATAATTAAACATGTGAATTACTTAATTTTCAAGAATCTACACATTTAGAAAATGTAGAAGAATTGTTATTTTGACCAACATTTTTGCCAGTTATATCTCATAAGTTGTGGACACAAACTTAATAATCCTTAGTTTTGGGACATAGAGACTAAACTCAACATCAAATGGTGGTCCGTGGCTAAAATGCAGAATAAATAATGGGCCCTGGTATGAAAAAGGCTGAAAACCACTGAATTAGAGACGGTAGTTTTTCTTTCTTTTAGTTCAAATTTCTTTTCGCTCAAATGTTGAACAGAGGGCCCTGGTATCAATGGTTGTAAACCACTTTAATAAATTCTACCTAAAACTCTGATCTGTCTTCAGTTTCTGCATGGAAGTTCGGCACAGATGAGACATATGGTACCAAATGTTATACCTAAATCTACCTGGGGCCTGGCCAATAGTAAAGGTGTTGTAAAAGTGCTTTCTACATATGGACTTCTACCTCTGGACTTGCCTTAATTTTGGATTGTTTTTGTAGTTATAGAGTGTACCATAGGACAGTGGTGCCAACATTGGCACATTGCCATATGTATGATAGCTTTTTGTTTTTAAATTATCATAAACTCTGCTTCAAATTAGGGATTGATTAGCGCAGACCTGATGTGAAAGGAAAAAATATGGCATATTATATTCCATCTCCCTTTAACATGGGTTACTCTAACCCAACCAATTGTTCAAGTGAAGAGCTTATATACTTTATTTTTTTTATCTAATCAGATTCCTCTAGTAACTGCACTCACATCCTCACCAGCCTACACATAAGTTGTTTCACATGGATTTTTTTTAGACACTAGATGGCAGTATAGTGAGCTGTATAGATCCACCGTCAATACAATTCAATGACATTCAACAAGTAGGGTACCATAGGAGAACCATTGCAAATGCCCATCTTAGGCATGTGTGCATCATGGCTAAGTTTTTTTTTTTACAGTAATGACTAACGCCTCTTATGTTTAGGTGGTACTATTACTATAAACCAACAAAGGGATTTAAGATCATTGAAGCTAGGCTGTTGAGTCCAATGCATTTTTGCCTAGTTCCAGTAGACCTACAGGACTTGCACAAAGACAAATGTCCTATCACCTCAGGGTCAACTCACTAATGCAGTAAGTGAATAAGTACCGTTGAAATCACCCATCTCCTGTCAGTTTGGTTGTGAGACTTTGATCCAAATGTTTAACCCAATCAAAGTATACAAAAATGTACACAACTGGGCTGCACATAACCAGAGAGTAATTAAAGACGGGTCAAAGCTGAGGTAAAATGTATTTTTAACTGGTGCCAGTTTCAAACACATTCAAGTTCAGTACATGCCATCCAAACGATTCTGATCACACGTTTAGCCTGTTTGTTTCCAAGCTCACCCGATATAATACTGGTTGATGATAATTGATGATGAATGATGAAAAAAAAAAATACATACACAAGCACCCCAAAAAACGGCATGCACACAATACCATAGCTTGAACCCTGTAAAACAATAACTATTCCAATTGCATAATGGCCAGATACGAATTTGCGATAACATTTTTGCATGAAATCAGCTACATGACAATAATACATGGCAGTTTATTTTTACAGACTTTGAAGCCAATGTTACCTTTTTGGACAATAAAGGCTAGTACATTTGCTCCACAGACCCTAAAAGTGAAGATTTCTTTTGCTTTTGTCCACAATACCAGGCCATTCTTCAACATTCTATAGTTGTGTAGACTTGGGCTAATTCACATTATGAGAGCGTAAACAGGGAGAGGGAGCGAGGAGAGGAGAGGAGAGGAGGGACGCAGCAAGACGCGCATTACGCACAGGAGTCTGATCGATGTAAAACTGTAGGCCTAATCATATATTGCCAAAAAAAGCGCGCTCGTCTACAATCTACAAGCACACAGATCTGTGTGTGTGTGTGTGTGTGTGTGTGTGTGTGTGTGTGTGTGTGTGTGTGTTTGTGTTTGTGTTTGTGCCCTAATGATGCTGCGGTAATTAATATGCCCTTCACTGCATTAAGTTCCATATAATGTGCCCATCCTGGCCATTGACCACAAAATGCCTACAAAACGAATTTGGTTATAGAAACATATAGTTGTGCAGTTGCATTTGTCCCGCGTGCGCCAATGGCGCAGCGCCATGGTTAAGTGGCCAAAAAAGCTGCACGTCTATGGTTTTGGAGCAGCAAGACGCGTATTACGCACAGGAGTCTGATCGATGTAAAACTGTAATCATATATTGCCAAAAAAGCGCGCTCGTCTGTACGAGAGAGAAATGAGGGGATTATTTATTGGTGCCGCTAACCTCCCCGAAAAATAGCCAATCTACAAGCACACAAATCTGTGTGTGTGTGTGTGTGTGTGTGTGTGTGTGTGTGTGTGTGTGTGTGTGTGTGTGTGTGTGTGTGTGTGTGTGTGTGTGTGTGTGTCACATTATGACTGCCTCCATAGCTCTCTTCAGAAAACTAGAGAGGAAATGATGATGGGCGTTCATGTATTTTATACAATGTTTAATGCACAATTCAAACTTGAATTAATAATCGGGGCTGGAGAGGGAGCGAGGAGAGGAGAGGAGGGAAGGGACGTCGCGGACACAGAGCCATAGATACTTTTTCACGACTGGAGCACCTCAACTATAACTGACCTGCCTTTTGTAAATTCAGAATCAACAGCGATGTGCCCTAATGATGCTGCGGTAATTAATATGCCCTTCACTGCATTAAGTTCCATATAATGTGCCCATCCTGGCCATTGACCACATAATGCCTGCAAAACGAATTTGGTTATAGAAACATGTAGGCTATAGTTGTGCAGTTGCATTTGTCCCCCGTGCGCCAAAGGCGCAGCTCCATGGTTAAGTGGCCAAAAAAAGCTGCACGTCTATGGTCCTGGTTGCTAAGCCGGCCACGGCGTTAGCAGCAGCAGCGCAGCAGCAGCAGCAGGCGTGAGGTTAGTCAGCCGGTATACAGATTCTGTTACTCGCTCCCCGAGTCGCTACCCAGTTCCCCAAGCACCCCGGCCCCGCGCCTGCTGTCCCGATTCCCCAGCCCAGCAGAGCAAACTCGGCTTAAATAACGAAGCAACGTCGCAACAAGGCATGTACAACAAACAAACATAGGCTACAACCAAAAAAGTAAGAAAGGGTCTAAGTCCCCCCGCGCAGCCGGGGAATATATTTTTCCGGACCTCCAGGGCTCACGCCGAGCACCGGGGCGGCGCGCCGGCTTTGCCCAGGGAAGAGTGCAGCCAGATCGATTGGAACGCGAAGCCCGCCTCTGGCGAGGGCCCCGCCGGCACTCTGTGCTCCGGGGGACGCTGCCTCGCCGCCAGCCAGCCCGACTGGGCGACTAGCGAGGCCGAGTAGCCTAGTAGCTTAGCTACGTATGCAAATATCCAGTATGTTAATGAGCAAGACTGACTGGGCCCGCCCTGGACAGCCCACTAAATTAGCATACTCACACGCAGGAAAATATAGAAGCAAAAATATAAAGAGCAGGAAAATATAGAAGCAAAAATATAAAGAGAAAGAAAATATAGGCGCAAAAATATAAAGAGAAAGAAAATGCAGACATAAATGTTGGAGAAGTTTGTAAGCATAAATAAATATGTGGGACAGAAATACGGGAGACGTAAAAGAGCATCAAGGAAATATTGCAGGAAATATATGTGTAAATAAATAGAAAAATAAATGTATTTGGGAATTAATGTAAGCGTAATAAAATATAACAGTAACAAAAAATGACTTATATCCCATTTCTTTACTCATAAATGTGTGATATATATTTTTCTCACACTTTTCTTTGGTTTATTTTTTGTCATTTTATTTATTTATTCTACATATTGCTACATGATTTAATTTATTTAATGTATATAGTTTTTGGGCTCTTAACACTCCATATGGTACCTTTAGGGTCAAGTTGCATGATGATTCATATAGTGGTTGCAACTGTATTGATTGGCCGAGTCTCGTGGTGGGAGGCACTGGGGTAAATTATTATTAAACGTATTAATCCACAAGACTAACGTTATTTTTAAAATAATAGAGGACATTTGTTCAAGGACCCCTCTATCACATTTCTGGGTAAAGTGATATGGACAATAGTGTAATAGATAAGTCAACAATATAAATTATGTTTTGTGGAGCATTCCTATACACTGGCGTTCAAAGGTTTGGGGTCACTTTGGACCGCATTCCATGAACACTACTAGTACTATATTATATACCAGGGGTTTTCAACAGGTGGTCCGGGGACCACCAATGGTCCTTGAGAGGGTTCCAGGTGGTCCCCAGGCTAAATGATGGAAGGTTGGGTAACCAGATGTAACTCTCAAGAGTTAAAATATTCATCATCTGAATTGGCACCACTTAAGTCTACCTGGATTGGTGGACAAAATCAAAAGAATTCTTTAATTTTAGGTCTCAGACCTAAAATTAAAGAATTCTTTTGTCCCTGGATTGGTGGACAAAATCAAAAGAATTATTTAATTTTAGATCTCAGACCTAAAATTAAAGAATATTTTAACTCTTGAGTGTGTCAAAATGAAACCAAATGGACCCGCAAGGGTCCATTTGGTTTCATTTTTACACTCTCAAGAGTTACATCTGGTTACCCAACCTTCCATCATTTAGCCTGGGGACCACCTGGAACCATCTCAAGTAAGGTGGTCCCCGGACCACCTGTTGAAAACCCCTGGTATATAATATAGTAGTGTTCATGGAATGCTGTCCAACTCCAAAGGTTTTGGATGTGAGATGCCTGCCTAGTGTACGCTAGTGTACTCTTCACCAAAAATAGCCGGTCTACAAGCTCAGGTGTCACAATGTGACGGAATAGGAATGGTGGGGTTTAGGTGCAACTCCAATGTAACAGTTATTAGTCTTAATGGAAACAAATTCTCTTCACTGTTACTTGTTACATGATGCATCTTTGGGAATCACTGGTCTAACACAATCACATTGCATTCATGTTTCAACCTTGAAGTCTTCAGTCATCAAAATTCAGTTCAGTAATTACCCTTTGTTAGAGGTTTCGCTCCATGCTGTGCAGTAAAGGCAGGAGCACATATCCTGTCTGATAGGGTAGACAAGCCACTTTACGATCTATTTCTTCCATTTGAATAAGCTTTCGCCGTTTCCGGACTCTCTCGAAGTTCCGGACAAATGTTACATTGATGAGTTTTGACGAACAAGGCAGAGTGAAGAAGTCTTCCAGATCATCTTGTGTTATGACATCGCACATGTAACTGTCATCACATTTTCCTTGCACAAACGCAAAGTCTTCACTGTGCAAGAGGAAACACCCATTTCTTTCATTTTCTGAGACAAAGTGCCAACTCTTCGTCTTCTTTCTGTGGGTCTTTGCCCTCTCTTGTTCAACAAGTCTCTTCGCAACCTGACTAATGGGATTCTTGGCATTCCTTACCATCTTTTTCACAATTTGAAGATGATTCTCAAAAGGGAAAGCAGATATGTCGTTGAGAGAGCACTGGTAATATTTACAGTCATCAGCCAAATGTCTTAAGCTATGAACATTATAGACGGTAAAAGCTGGTGTGAATATATGGTTACATCTGTCTACAAAACCTCTTAACAGGTCTGTTGCATAGTTCATGTAAGCAGCACGCTTCTTCACAGAAGAGTCCAGAAGTATCAATACAGCTACTGTCAAGCAGAGAAAATGTTCGTATACTTCCTTGTGCAACACCTTTTTCAAAACTAGAGGGCCAGTATACAATAGGAATTGTCGAAGCTCTGTTGCTTTCCACCGCTCCAACTCCGTTAGGGGTCTTGGTTGCCGGGCAAATTCACTCGGCAGCTTGCCAGATAAAGACACAAGTTGAGTTGAAATCTCCCCTAATTGTCCCTGTGACCGTCTGCATCCAGGCGGTCCTTTTTTGAAGAAGCACAACACCAAGACATACTAGGTGCATATAGTCTAGAGAGGAAAGCCTGTGACACATCCTAACCCTATCTTAATTAAAGGGGATACCCCAATCTGATGATCAACATAAAGCCGATTTGCAAAATCGTCATCAGTCCGCAAAGGATGCTCTCCAATATACACAACTCTTCTGTCTTTGTACTCTCCCTTAACAATACACCTTTCACAACTGTCATAGCCAGTGTGTCCTTTGATATTTTTAAAAAATGCTCGAGCTGGTGCATCACATATGAATTTCTATCTCATTCACACTGAATGGCTTTGTCTGCAGTGTCATGAATTCAGATAAAAAGTCTTCGAGAAAATCATCAACTGAGTTTGATTTACATTTACCGTAAAAAGTGCAACTATAAATGGTTCAAAGTCACTAAAAGAACACAAGATTGGCCAAAACTGGTCAGTAGATGACTTGAAAGTATTAATACCATCAATGTTAAGCGGTTACACGTCGCCATTCCGAAGCCCCGCCATTCCGATCGTTCACTTCCATTAATCGGAATGGCGGGGTTTCTCTGTGGAAAAAAAGACACTGCCTTTCCGAAGGCCACACATCACCATTCCGAAACACTGCTATTTCGAAGAATACCACTTCGAAATGGCGATGTTTTTTCTTTTTTTTAAAGACCACGCCATTCCGAATATATTATTATTCATTGCCTTTTTATCATTACTCTCTGTCTCGCCAGTCGCGCTCTCTCTCTCTCTCTCTCTCTCTCTCTCTCTCTCTCTCTCTCTCTCTCTCTCTCTCTCTCCCCCTGCTCACCCTCGTCTACGCGCGCCACAATCAAATAGCGCAAAGCAGGGCCGAGCAAAGAAGAATATCAGTTGAAAATCGATGCTGTTTTAACAGCTATTTTGTCTGTCTGTTTGTCTACTCAGTTGGCCCATGAAGATCGCATATTTGCACATGTCACATTTCCCTCTAGCTGTGTGCGTGCGTGCGCGCTCATTTTGGAAATGTCTTGAGCGTAAAGCGTATCCTTCTCAATCCCACATGTGGATAAAATACACTAAAAAAGTTTGAGAACCGCGGCCTGCCAAATTATGTAGAAAATAAAGTAAATGGGAATAAATAGAAAACAATGCGGCTGCAGCAGCAGCACCACCGCCGCTTTCTCTGGTAAGCAGCGCAGCGACAGCAACGAACATAGCCCCAGGGGCGTAGCTACGGGTGGGCCAGGGTGGGCCGCGGCCCACCTAAATAGAGAGCTGGCCACCCATTGAAAACATGACTAAGAACTTGAGAAAACAAAGGACAAACACCAGAGAGCCTCTAGAGAGAGCTTTAGAGGTCTAGACTCACTGTAGTTACAGTATAATGGGTGATTTGCGGGCACTAATCATCCATTATAATGCAAATGGGGCTTTTCATTCACCCTTTGTTTGTAAACCTGCCAGATCGTTATTAATTGGCAGGTATATCTGTGAAAACAATAGCGCTTGTTTCTGTGGGGGGACTTTCACAAGGATTTTTCAAAAGTTAACTCTGGTCTGTTCTCCTGAAAGACAATCAGTCATGATCAGCAGACACATTGGTAACTAATTTATAAATGACTGCGATTCTATAGTGAACAGCTGAAATCTATTTGATAATGATTGTGCTAATGAAACAAAACACTAGGGTCGTTTGCACCAAGAAGGATTAAACCCTAATCTGGTTTAAATCAAGGATCATCTATAATTTCAGTTGCACCAAACTTTAAACCCAGATTTCACTATAATCCGGTTTAGTTTTAAACCATCCTTTAATCCTGGCGTTTGTTTTTTAATTGTGGATTTATTTTTCACAGTGAACCTGGATTAATGTCAAACCTGTTGCACCACAACTTTGATTTAAGTACCAATAAGGGCTTAATTCTAAACCTGCAGTAGACGTGGTTTAAATGTAAACAGATGGTTTAAATGTAAACAGATGGATTCATGAAAATGAAAGAGAAAACAAAAGCAAAAGCAAATAAACACAGGGGGCTGTTTGAATCCAGTTGAATTTTATAATTATGATGAATATAAAAGGTAGTCTGCCGCTTGATTTAACTGAAAATAATATCATGAAACTGTTTGTCCCTATTCTCTAGCGCTCAGTTTCTGACCCCCTCAATGTCGCAACTCTTCTACCTGATGGCTCCCCCGTGCCTGCTTCACATTGTTATGCTAATGTTTCCACACGTGTCGACTCGATCGTACATAAAAATGTTAATGTGACCAATTGCTGCTGATACCCTACTGTCATTGTCCTTAATGTGCTACTCTCTGTGCTGAGCACCACAGAGTGAAGCACTGTTGAGCGAACGTCTGTTGTCTTTTTAGCAAGCAAGCAGGCTTTTTTTTTCTTGTTGCAGCATAATATTTCATTAATTTAAACATAAACTCCAGTCCATGTTCTCAAATGTGAATGGAATAGTGACGCTAATGGATAAAGGCCCTAGGCTGCTGCTTGTTTACATCACAAAACAAGATGGCGGACACAGAACAAACTTTAATCCATGATTTAATCAGACTTTAAAGTTTTAATCTCTGTTTAATGGATTTTAATCAGAGGTTATGGATTTAATCACAGATCTGTTAAACAATGCTTAAAATTAATTGGTGCAACACAACTCGTATTAAAATTAATCTCTGATCAACAAATCTGTTATTAGCACTAAACTAGGCTCATAATCTCTCATAGTGCAAACGACCCTGGTGACAGGATTATTATTTCATGTCAAGACATTAATTCAAGAAGATAACCCTAGTACAGTAAAGGTTATATAAAGCGAAATATAACCGTAATATGGCAATAATAGCAATAAATAGCTTTTCTGGCACGTGAGAATTTGCGGCCATCACGCACGCAGCATGCCCACCCTGAATCGCTCATGCCCACCCTGAATTGAGTTTCTGGCTACGCCACTGCATAGCCCCATATGCAACTTCAGTCCCTACTGCACTCATAATCATGCATGTAGGCCTAGTGTAGGAGTCTGTCTGAGACAGACTGGGCTCACAAATGGGCATATAGCTGGAAGAACCGTTGACCACGTTAAAACTCACACAGGGGATGCGAGCATCTTAGCCTATATGATATAGCCGTTGGTGTGCAACACTGATGGACGGCTCGTTATACAGATTGATTGCACCTGCATTATGGAAAAAGATCGACAGCTACTCTCATTTCATGACAAATTTTACCGGTATGAAGAAGAAGAATATCCCTACATAGGATATATAAAGGTATTTATCCCACCTGGGCCTGGGGTCTCGATGTAAAGTTACACAACGGCTTTTGCCAACAATTGAATTAGGCCTAATACAACATGCTGATAGGTAGCCGAATGCGTGCTGTCAGTGCACTGTCGAGCAGGAGAAAACGCTCTGCTCTCCTCGGACAAATGTAATCTGATTCTGATCCTCATAAGGTGTGAATATTCTGATTGATCATTATTATAGCGAGCCTATATGAGTGCCACCCCAATATTGAGAAGGAAAAAAAATCTCCAAATAATAGCCAAATAGGCCTCCAAATAATGCCTACTATTTGAGCCACAGACCAGGGACCTTATTGATCCTCTCACAACGCAGTGATAAAATAGAACTACTATGTTGAATGACAGAGTAGTTCTATTTATTTGTGAATCTAATATTTCTGAAATATTATAGCCTAGACTCAGACATTCATTCAACATAGTAGTTCTATTTTATTAAGAGCTTGGAGAGAGAGAGAGAGAGAGAGAGAGAGAGAGAGAGAGAGAGAGAGAGAGAGAGAGAGAGAGGGAGAGAGAGCAGTGCCGCGCGCTACAGCCTTAACGAAATGCGATCCGTTAGTGCGGTGGTTTTCAAGGAGTTGTTCGGGGACCACCACCACCAGTGGTCCCTGAGAGGATTCCAGGTGGTCCCCAGCTAAATGATGGACACTTGCCAAATGGACACTTATAGATCTGTACTCTTCACACTCTCAAGAGTGAAATTATAGGCTATTTAAACATCTGAATTAGGCCTAATTAATTTTCAAGAACAAAATGCAGTAGAATTGTCATTTTGACCAACGTTTTACCAGTTATTTCCTAAATTGTGGACCAAAACTTGAAAATCCTTAGTTTTGGGTCAGAGAGAATGAGGTCGACACCAAATGGTGGTCCGTGGCAAATGGTGGTCCGTAACAGAAAAAATATTGGGCCCTGGTGTGAAAAGGCGTGTGTAACTGAGCGTTGGCACAGTCGCGCGTGCATTTTAGATCCCGATTTTAGGTCTGTGCAGTGTCTGTCCGTCCGTCCGCCTGTCTGTCTGTCTGTCAGCTCAGCTGTAAACTGCAACACGTGGCTGTGTTGTTGGACACTGTACTGAACACATTACGGACACAGCTACAGCTTCATGTCGGGGACATTACATGTGCCCATGCCGATGCTTTATGTTATACATAGCCTACATTATTGGTATGGCGTGACATAGCCTACAGTGAGGAGCCAATGTGCTACTTTAATAAGGCTCTAAGACTATAAGGCTAGGCTATATCTGTAGACTTTACGAAATGAATAAATAAACACAGAGGGAGGGGGGCGTTCAGTCGGGGGGCGATAGAGCAGCAGAGGGAGAGAGGGGGGCGCGCGTTTGGGCGGGGGGGGGGGGGGGGGGGGGAGAGAGAGCGTGCGCTATTGATTGGTTGCGGGGGGGGGGGGGGGGGGGTCGGAATGGCGATGTCTTTAGTAAAATGGGAAAACATCACCATTCCGAAATCTTATTTTTTCGAAATGGGGGTGCTTCGGAATGGGGATGCTTCGAAATGGAGGTGTTTCTAAGTGGCGGTGTTTCGGAATGGCGCCCCGCCCCCCATGTTAATCAGTAAGCGGACACAGTTTGAACTTTCCAAAAAGTTGTGGTTGTGGGTGAGAATTTCCACTACACTGGTTGTAGGAGCCAAAATGACGTTTTATATAGCTCACATTATGTTTCACTGGGTTGGTGAGGTGCGCACCCCATAGGGCTTCATTGATTGGTTGAAGCACCTCTGTGGGTGGCCACCATAGCTTACAAGTGCATGGTCATTCCCAGCTCACTCCATGGATGGCTTTGGTTCCTGGAGGCAGGGTGAGCTGGGAGGCTACATAATTTGTTGACCGCACTTTATAGCACTTGGCACTTTGATTGTTTGATTCAATAGTATTTTTCACTGTATCTTTGCACATATTTATTACCCCATTGAATAATTGTAATATTTGGTGCACTGATCTATAGTAAACACAAGCATAACTTATTTCCTTGTTTGAATCTTTCTTATCATTGTGTCATGTATAATGTTGCGCGTCATACAGTTTCTATTACTCCCAGTCTTAGCCTGCCGGCATGAGTGATTTATTGGGGATCATTTTCAGCCATTACACTGGTTTCAATCCCAAAGTACAAGTACTGTCCACCACACTTTTCCTGTACCTGTTTCCTGTTAAACGAGGCGTTTTCAATAATGCCCTGGCATCCTTTGGTACTTCTACCCTCATCTATCAAAATACTGAGCAATTCATTAATTTGAGTTCTTCCACATTTACTTCTTGTGGCCCAGGAAGCAAGCTTTTCTTGAAAGGTTTCCTCGTTTTTTTTTTTTTAGACTCAACACCTTTGTTCACAATCAGAACTTGAGATATCTTCTCTGTATCCAAAATCTGAATTTGTATCATCCGATTCTTCTACTGAAGTACTGTTTCCCTGCTCCACGTCACACTGACTGGGTTCCACATTTTCAGAGACATCATCTTCAGTAGGACCACCTCGCTGTGTGGGCTCCAAATCATCTTCACTGCTAGAGTACAGAGCAATTGCTGCAGCTTTTTTACGATGCCGTCGCCAGAGCTTCAAATAATTACTAGCCATGAAGTGCAAAGGAAGGCGAAGGACTGTCCAGTCCTAATGTATGAAAAAAGGAGCTACTGTGTTTATCTGTATATAAATATAACATCAATAATTAAACACAGCAGGGCTATATTTTGTGCATACCTGTCTTGAACTGCTCAGTTGTCGTCTTGTCTGCTGCTGCAGGCCTTCGAGCACAGAAGCACTCTCCTAGAAGTATAGAAAAAAGCTTTAGGAACTCGATGGAATGCACTAGGCTTAGCCACATCAGATTTAACTGTAGGACCTCACATTTCAAATTGTGAGCTTGTAGATCTGTTCAAGCAGCTACTTTGGAAGACAGACTGAATAGACGGCCTGTTTGAATAATCAAAACAATGCGAATTAATCTGAAAACAGCTGGAATCAGCCACATTTGCTGATTAATCTCCCATCACTAAAAAAGAAAATCTTAAACGATGGTAAAGCCATCAACATTGCAGCTGTAAGGAAAACTTGAATTATCCTTTGTGTAATAAAAAAAATCCAGACATGTTTGAGACACTTTCTGTTAATATTTTTCTGTAAATATCAACTTTCTGTTGATATTTTTTCTGAGATATCGTTTAGAAGCGCTCCTCTTAAGGAGAATTCCACAAAACACATTGGCCATCAATCTACCTTGATTCCTGTGACATGATACATGATGTCATTTATTTTTGTCATAGATGCCCCATTTTCTACATTTCACCCATGGTTCACAATTAATTGAAACCCCATGGCATAGGCCGTGGTTGCTCATTTCTCACACAAACTGGAACATTGCTCCGGTGTTGCCAGATTGTGTGAGAGAGATAAGCAATCAGTCAATCATGAGCTATACATACAGGTATATACAGTACATTACACGTTATGCATTATGCTCTTAAGAATATACATTGGCAGCTACTTAAGAATAACAGATCTGCAAGCTCAAATTGTGCCACTGTGAGCTGGTAGATCTGATATTTTCCAAAATAGTTCTTGTTCTATACAGATGAAAAATAAAAAAGTGAGGGGAGGAGAGGAGAAATAGAATACCTTTAGGATTACAAGTAAAGTCTGCTCCAGAGTGACAAAACAACTCAAGCATGTTCATCAGTACAGGTCCTTCTAAAAAAAAATGCATATTGTGTAAAAGTTCATTTTCTCCCATAATATAATACAAAACATGAAACTTTCTTGGTCTGGACTATTTTTAACAAATTATTTCATCAATGGGGCGGGGCATGGAGGTCATCAACCTGTGGCACTGTTGAAGCATTATAGTTTTGCTCTGATAGCGGCCGTAATTTAATTTGCATTGTTCAGTCTTATGTCTCACACCTTCCTCTTGACAATACAACCCACGTTCTCTGTTGGGTTAAAGTCAAGACATTTGGCTGGTCAGTTAAGCACAGTAATACCGTGATCAGTAAAGCAGTTTGTAGTAGTTTTGGCCTTGTGGGCAGGTGCCAAATCGAGCTGGAAAGGAAAATTAGCATCTCTATGAAGTGTGTCAATATACTGAAGCACAAGGTACTCTAAAAAGATGGCTGTGTTGAAACCACTCACAGTCAGCTGTGAAAACTTCTACTACTAACTGCTGTCCTGACCATGGTATTACTGCACTTAACTGACAAGCCAACTGTCCTGGCTTTAACCCAACAGAGAATCTGGGTTGTATTGTCAAGAGGAAGTTGTGAGACATAAGACTGAACAATAAAAATTCATTTATGGCCGTTATCAAAGCAAAACTGAGCTTCCATAACTCCTCAAAAGTGCCACAGGTTGATCACCTCCATGCCCCGCCCCATTGATGAAATAATTTGTTCAAAAGTAGTCCAGACCAAGTATTAACTGCATACATTAATACACTTTTCAGATAGTCAACATTTCTTGTTTAAAACATATATTTTTTTAGCGGTCTCGTAAAAATATGCCAATTCATTGAGATAGGATTTTGGTGTTTTCATGAGCTGTACACCATAATCATCTGGATTAAAACAAAACAAGTTTTAAATACTTCACTTGATGGACAATTGATGGAGAATATATTAAAGTTTCATGTTTTGTATTATATTCTGGAAGAAAACAAACTTTTACACAATATGCTATTTTTTTTAGAAGGACCTGTATACTATTAAAATATGTGTGAAAAAAGGTTTGGAGTTCCAGAAATACCCGCAGTAGAAGACAACTTGTGGCCATGATAACTGTTACCAACATTGTTGTGGGGAAATTTGGTATTCTCTATATATATATATATATATATATATATATATATATATATATATATATATATATATATATATATATATATATATATATATATATATATATATATATATATATATATATATATATATATATATATATATCATTTCAGTTCAGGGTCAGTAACTCTAGCGCCTCTGCTGAAACATTCCATTATAGCAGTTCCTGTTTACACTGAGCATGTGCAAACCTCCGGAACCAGCCTGCGCCACGCCCCCGTGCTTTATCCTCTCTCTTTATCGTAGACGTTATCCTAGCTAAAAAAAAAACGCTGGCCTGTGCGAGTAATAGCCATAGAAGGCAGCCTTAGAAATAGACAGAGTTGCGCCACCTCCGTTCACTTCATTGGGCCAGTGCAATGGCGGCTCTTCTACATAGACTTCTATTGGACAGTGACAACGGGCAGTGGCAGCCGGAAGTTACTGAATGCATTAGAGCCTATGGGCTCGCGTGAGTACGTGCACCACGTGACCAGCCTATTTTCTGCCCCCTCAATGTCGCAACTCTGTCTATTTCTAAGGCTCTGGAAGGCTCTGGCGCTGGTCTGGCTTCTACTGTCCCAATACTGTCCCTGGTTGCCAGGTCTGCTTATTATAAGCGTCTTTTCAGTGAAATTGCTTATAATTATTAGTGGTTGCGGGTTCCGTTTTTGGTGCTTATTTAAAGTGTAGTTGTTTATTTGGTCTTGTTTCTAAAGTGTAGTTGTTTAAACCACTGATTCTAACACATCTCCATATAAGGACCTCCAGATAATTGCATATATCCAAGGACTGTATATTTAACAGTGTTTTGTGTCAGGAACAAGATTTGTGTTGTTGTTAAAATGAATATTCCACATTTTGTCACATTGTTCTCACGTGATTGTGTTGTAAATAGCAGATCTACAAGCTCACAGCACGTTGTGAGATTGTAGATCTGCTATGTTCAAACAGCCTTTAGTCAGGCTTCTTTTGGCCTTGTTTTCATCGAGCTGCTTGCTTGATTCTTCCACACAACGTGGCAACCCATTGCTTCTTCATCGTAATGGCGGAATAGGAGAGAAGCTCTTTGTTGCTGTTGATCCTCCTCTCGAGAAAAGAGATATTTTACACATTTTATATTATATTAAGTCAAATGTTATGACGAGCTGAAATCATCTGGTCACTCCAGCGGTGTTTCCTCACTCACTCAGCCCAGCTTCAAGTTCAGTTTGTCGGCGTTGAAGTCCAGAAAACAGCGGTAGTTTGGAAGACTCTCTTTGGTGAAAATGTCTTCTAAAGGAGGTAAAACAAGTAAACATCGCTAGTTTGGAAGGAATACTGGACATCTCGCTGTGAAAACCGGACATCTCCGCCGTAAATACCGGAGATCTTACCTGTGAATACTGGACATCCCTCCCGTGAATACCGGACATCTCGCCCGTGAATACCGGACATCCCTTCCGTGAATACCGGACAACCCACCCGTGAATACCAGACATCTCGCCCGTGAATACCGGACATCTCGCCCGTGAATACCGGACATCTCGCCCGTGAATACCGGAGATCTTCCCCGTGAATACCGGACATCTCGCCCGTGAATACCGGACATCTCGCCCGTGAATACCGGACATCTCGCCCGTGAATACCGGACATCTCGCCCGTGAATACCGGACATCTCGCCCGTGAATACCGGACATCTCCCCCGTGAATACCGGACATCTCGCCCGTGAATACCGGACATCTCGCCCGTGAATACCGGACATCTCGCCTGTGAATACCGGACATCTCCCCTGTTTACCAAATCGCTGCAGAGATGAGTAAGTAATTTATAACACCTGCGATGTAAATAGGTTTTCAGTCTAATGGGTCCCAGAATGCAGGGAGGGTCTTTTGGATGAGTCCCTGGGACATTTGATGAGTCTTACTTGGATGATGCTAGGAGTCATTTTTTGTCATTTTTACTAATTGTAGAAGGATTATCTGAAATTTAAATGGATACAATTTCAATCTGGGATTGAAATTGGGAGGAAGTAGCAGAAGTTATGGAGGTAGTCAGTGTTCAGGCTCTGGCAGCACAGGTAGATGTAGGAGCAGAATATACTGTCTAAAATTAAATTATTATGAATACAGCTAGTGAAATTAACTGCAATAAAATCATTGATCTAAGACATTATTGGCCCTGTGAAATCTATAATTATGAACAGGTCTAGTTTTAACTTAATATATACAATTCACAATTTAGGCATTTCGCAGACTTAATCCATGCAGATTTGCATGAATGACGTAGGTGCCCCATTTGGGATAAAACTGCGATTTTTGTCAAAAAGATACTCAGGTTGGATGCAGCCATGCAAAATTATCATGATTGTTTTATTTTTTACCACAATCCTTTCTTGGTTGCTTATTACTGTACACATAGCATAGACCCGGAGACCCCTTCTGTATCCTTTTGGATGCAGAAGGGGTCCGCGTTCAACTCAGGGGTCGACATTAAGGGAAATTTAGCATGAGTGGATTCTCCAAAACACTGGCCCAACCATTAAAATCACTGACCAGAGGTATTCCTTTTGTTTTAATGCATGTGTAATTTGTTTAATTTAAATATATATATATATATATATATATATATATATATATATATATATATATTTTTTTTTCATAACTAATTGAAATAAACAACAATAGGTGTAAGGCTTAACCCATTGTGTCCTAAGTCCGGTTAGAAAAAAGCCCTAAAAACCTAAGTACCCCTAAAACCTGACTTTTTCTGTAAAACTTGACAGGACTGTCAACGTCTAGTAAGAAAATGATATCTCAGCCTCTGAAGCAGCTAGAAACAAAATTCCAAAACTATTTGAATGCTCAGACCTTTGGCTTTCATGGAAAATTACTTGCCATGGTCCAAATCATTATCACAATTTTAGAAAAATCACCAAAGTCACAAATTATGAAAATGTGGTAAAACGTCTGCTAAAAAAAATACCATTTCTGTCATTTCCCAGCCTCTGTAGTAGATTGAAACAAAATTACAATCCCATTTGATAGCTTACACCTGTGCCTTCCATAGGCAGTTACCTTTCTTGGTCCAAACCTTTGTCACAAAATCTGAAACGTCTACAAATTCAGAAAATATAATAAAATCAATGAAATGTCTACTTTCTTAGCCTCTGTAGCAGATGGAAGCAATATACAGTATATGAGATCTGACACAATAGGGTTCCATTAGAAAATACATTTATTTTGTAAAAAAAAAACACAATAATAAATATAGGATAATAAAATCAATAAAACTAGTAAACGTAGTACTGCTCTAATTGTTATACAGGAGATGGGAGGATGATGCACAGTGTCATTTGTCAAAGAAAACTGCAAACGTGCTTCCCAAAGCACTCTTTGCACACAGATACCTGGCAAAACAGTAGCACGAGTATGTTTCTTTGTTCCAAAGTTCTCTACCAACCACACAACGCAACTCATCCTGTTGTCTCTGAGCTTGTCATGCTCACACGCTGTCCCAAAGAAGCTGCAGAATGTCCAAAAAGGAGCAAGAGAAGTTCAGGAACCATCTCCGCTTCCAGCGTGGTTCAAATCAGCTGGCTGGTTATGGTGGAGCTGTAGACCTGGACCTGCAAATTCACATATATTTTAGTCACCTTGGAGGAAAGAAAAATGTTTACCTATAAGCCATCATGTGTTCAGACATTATTCTCTCTACATTGTTTATAATTATTGCTTACAGAATTGTAGAAAATGTACATAAGTAAAATGTCATAGCTATTTTATCATCATATTAGTAGTAGTCTATTTTCATTATTATTACAATTATTATAGTAGTAGTAGTATCACACACCATTGTATACACCAGGGGTGGCCAACCAGTCATAGACCACGTTTTTCACTGTGTTATTGCAAAGAGCCACATCAAACTGTCACAACGGTTATAAAATCGCTGCGATGGCCGTCATGGTCACAAATAGATTTCCCCTCTCCTGCCATAAGACACGTGTGTGTAAGTGCGCAATGCAAAGACACACTATTAAAACATATAGGCATGTATTTAGAAATAGGGTTTACAATCCAAAAAAGTATGACAAGTCAAAAAACATACACCTACACCTCCGCGGTTAACTAGGAATCAGTCCATGATCGAGTGGTTAGACACCACTGTATAGGGAATGAATGACTGAGTCATGCCAAGCGTTTTTGACGGTTTCATGTGGAAGCCCCTTAAGAGCCACATGTAACCAGTACAGCTGAAGAGCCACATGTGGCTCGCGAGCCGTGGGTTGGCCACCCCTGGTATACACCATTGTATAGTTGTTTACAAATGCTTTTTATATTAGAATTGATATAGTCATCTTAGTACCGTTTTCACCCGTGTATAAAGTTATAACAACACGGTGGTATAATAGTACTATCATCACATAGTATTTCCAGATAATAATGTGAATATAATAATGACGCCCTTTGTAGTCATTATTATACCGTTATGGTCACTGTAGTTGCCAAAGTTGCTAATTGTTTCCATATAACGGTAAACATTCTTAATCATTGTGGTTGGCTTGCTGTAGTAAATTCCATGCATAACGGTACACATAGCGTTCGCCAATCGTCGTCATTATAACAACGTTATGGTCATTGTAGTAAATTGCTGTTCATCATCCTCCCGTATCCTCCTGTATAACAACAATAGCAAATACTTCTTCCCAACCGTCTCATAGTAATATTATTTGTTCTTACCTCGAGATGTCCGTGTGTTGCAACCTCCGATCGTCGCGTCGCTATAATCATCAGAATCTTCATCTCCGCTGCTGTCGCTGGTCATCCGTATCATAAATATCATCCTCGCACGAAATATCTTCGATCCTTCGATCCTTTTCTCCGACATGCTAATGTTGCTACCAGCCAAAACCTTAGAGTATGCTAGAGAGAACACCCACCACCCTGATAGTGCAGCAGACTAACTCACTTTTTTCATACGATACTTCACTTTGGTATAGAAGCATGAAAATTGGCACAGATACTCTCCAAGGTCTACTCTTTAGGAAAAAGGCACGTGCCACTCAAAATTCCAAGATGGCGGCCCCAAAATCCAAAATGTCTGCCCAGAAATGTGGTTTTTCCTTCATAACTTGAAATGCATTGATTTTACACCCCATAAATGTATTGAACGTTAATACAAAGTTGGCCATTACGGACAGTTTGGCACGTAGCCGTAAGTGATACAGGCACGTAGAATTGTTTGAGCAAAATCTGAGATGGTGATGTGGGGACCCTTAGGTGAGTTGGCGCGGAATGACTCTGAGGCGTCCTACCTGACTAACAGACTACCACTACTACTGCACTAGCATGTCTGTTGCTATAGTGGTTTATAGTGAGCCATCCTACCTGCCTACCAGACTACCACTACTACTTAGCATGTCTGTTGCTATAGTGGTGTATAGTGAGGTATCCTACCTACCTACTAGGGGTGCAACGGTTCAGTTACCCCGTGGTTCGGTTCGTACCTCGGTATGGGGGCCACGGTTTCAGTTCGGTTTCGGTACGTTTCGCATTTTTAAAATAAATAAAATCCAAAATGTTCCTTTTTTTTAAGTAGGCCTTCCTTCCTTTTCATTATTTACAGAAGAAAACCTTTTTGGCACCAGGGTCCACCATTTATTCAGAATTTGAGCCATGGACCACCATTTGATGACACATTAGCATATAAGAGTTGTTTTATGAATGTTTTCTAAATGTCACCGGTAACAGGCTGTTGCCTGAGTCCAGCTACTTCAGGTCCAGGACTTGTCCCTGTTTGTTGTCCCCTTTCTCTATTCAAGTCTAAGTAGAAGAGCCACCATTAGACCGGCCCGATGATATGGACTGAGTTGTCGCAACTCTATGGCTCTATGGCTCTGTGGCTATGGCTCTGAGAGAGAGAGAGAGAGAGAGAGAGAGAGAGAGAGAGAGAGAGAGAGAGAGTCGCATAGTCCCTCCCCTTGCACTGAAAGTATCAGGCCCGGATGTAACATTTCCAAATTGGGGGGGGGCAGCTGAAAATGGCAGTTGGTTTAGTGGTGTTTGGTGGGGCAGTCATCATGGCATGCCCGTGCCTAGATCCAGTCCTGGTCTCTCCCCCCCTCTGTCTGAGGAGAGGAGGGGAAGGTCCGTCGCTGCTCTGGCGTTTGGAAGAACTCTTCCACCTTGCATGTTGACATATGTTGGGAGATATCCATGAAGATATACATTTTAGCCTGTTACTGAAGCTGAGCAGGGCGAAGTAGTTACCCATGCCATGGCTCAGCACCATCTCAGTGGGGAAACACACATATGTGGCCCGGTACCATGGGACTAACGTTTGAAATTGCGATTATGCAACAGTTAGTGTAAACAACACCTCAACCCAATGTCATTGTAAATAAGATGTTAGTGAAAATAATAATTTTCAAGTGGATATTGACCCAGTATGAAGCCATATGTAATGTCAAAACAACTAGCCTGTTGCTATGCTAGCACTGACTATGGGGGAAGTTAGACCTGCTGCGTGACGTCACGGCAAAGGTTAGCATCTGAATTACCATTTGTGAGCTCCCCGGGGGCATGTCACGCCCCCTTTAACATTTTCCTTCTTTTTTTAAATACCACCCTTGCTTGGTAATATAACATCATAACATAACATCATATAACTTGATTTATTTTATAATGAGAGTAATACTAATGAGTTGATTTGATTACTTACTAGCTCAGCTCTGTCATATTCCATATAATAAACATCTGAGAATATTGTAATATCCAGCCCACCCTTTCAAATAAGATTTTGCCATATAGATAAAAATACATGGTGCTCAGTCTTTTAATGAATCACTTTTCATTTGAGTGAACAAGTGGTGCACCTTGATAATTAACTGTTTAAGTGCCAAAGCCGATAAGCTGAGATGTAAACAAGCATTTACCTGTAGGTAAAGGTAGCCAAAGACGTACAGCCGAGCTTTGTTTAATCCATTGATTAATACACTTAAACCGTGGTCGATGCTATCCGAGTTAGCATCTTCGGCTAACGTTGGGATTGCTCTCTTGTAAATAATGTTCAAAATACAGGGCTGTGCACACGCTATTTAGGTCCATATCTGAGCATATTGCAGCAATCGGTGGCCAGATTGAAGCTGATTTCACTTTAATATGATTCAGATTTTTGGAGATGATTTATTTAAAGGAAGACTTAATGAAAAACCTAAACAATTAAAACTACATCATTATTATTTTTTTACCATAAAATGACATATTAGGAGCTTTAATCAAGTTTCGTGTGGGTTGCTACATTTACGTACATTAAAAAATGTTAAAATCTCTGATTTTAAATATAAAGTACTCACATTGTTTTTCCGCCTTTTGTCTTTCAATTCTCATAACATATTGTTCTGCCAAACGGTGATGCATTGCACATGGAAGACAGGATAAAATGCACCTTTTGGCCAGAAGGTGACTGTTTCTCTCTTCTCTCCTTCTTGTGTCTGTCAGTGTGTAAAGAGGTTTCTCCTGAACATGAGGAGAGGAGCCCCAGTCTGGTCCAGGAGGAACCACAACCTCCACACATTAAAGAGGAAGACATGGAAGAGGAGGCTGAAGTGTCAACATTGACCTTACTACATGGGAAGACAATGTGCCACACTCTCTCAGGTAAAAAAGTCTAAAAGAGTCTGAGGGCCCTGATACACCTAGCAATGTTTTGATCAACATCAACAAGCAACGTCAACTATCAACGTTGACTTTTCATCTTTCTATAGAAAAAAATCAACTCTTGTTTGTTCAGAAAAGTCAGATTGTTAGCGCCCTCTACTGGTCAACATTTCGGAAGCCTCCAATCACAGCCCTCCCGGGCATCACCTGATCCTTTCTCCTAGACTCCCACAGATAAACTTTTCTGAAACCATGGCTGCTGCTTCACTGCGGTGGACAAAAAGAAGGATTTTGTAACTTTTATTTTGCTAAATGAACATTTTGATTTGGGTGGCATTTAGGTGAAAATGATTCAATGCAAACTAAGGCTTTTTTCCTGAGAGTGTACAAATGTGAACCAAATGGACCCTAGCGAGTCCATTTGGTTCCATTTGTACACTCTCAGGAAAAAAGAAGCCTGTTGTGTTGCCTGTTGCCATGTGTCTCATCATGTTGCCCGTTGATGTTGATATTGATCAAAATATTGCTAGTGTAGCAGGGCCTTAAAGCCCTTTCTACACCAAAGCGCCAAGGCGGTCTTGATGCATGCATGACGGCACATGTCCCTTCAGTGTGATATGTCTTGACCCATGCCGGTGCATGGTGACGCTTGTTGTTGCAAGCTTTATGAAGTACAGGCTAAACTCTCTTATGTTTTCCTCAGTTTATCCAGACGAGTGTAACATGCAGCCTTAGATTATATACCTTTGCACTGCACAAGGTATCGCCAGCTGCAAAATTGATCGATAAATTTGTGATTAACAAATTAAATGTATGAGAAATCTTTTTGTGACATAGTGGACGTTGGGGTGGGAAGCTTGGTCAGAACCCAGGAGTAAACGGCTATCTACGACGACCAAAAAGGCGAGCAGATTTGACATTTCATTCAGATAAAGTTGAGCACCGTTTTATACGAGGGAGGAACGTGCTAGAAGTAATGGCACATAGAGGTAACTGGGTATTAGTAATAAGGCTAAATATATATATGAATTATTCCCTGTGAAGAACAGGAGACATCTGCCTCTAGTTCAAATAGCAGCGTGGTTCAGCATGTCGTGGCTCCAGGGTGGTTTAAATACTCTTTGTACCTATGTCCATTTCACTCCTTAATAACTCTCTTGCGGAGGGGGCAAGGGGAGGAAGGAGAAGACTGTGAATGTCGTTATGATGCTGCTAGAACTGCACTAGTTTTTGTACTGTTGTATTTATTCTATTTATATTTATATTCTTCTTATGACTACTTAACTAAGCACTACTTTGGGAGGTGGTATGTGAGCCTGATGAGGTGTACGAGTCACTACTATTGTACTGTACTGTACTGTATTGTCCTGTATTGTTTTACTTGTTGCTGCAAGTCTGTATGTCCAAGACAAATTTCTCTAACGAGACTAAATAAAGTAACCTTGAACCTTAGAAGCTACTGCAGTTACCATAGAATAGAAGCTACTGCAGTCAACAGAATAGAAGCTACTGCAGTTACCATAGAATAGAAGCTACTGCAGTCAATATAGAATATAAGCTACTGCAGTCAATATAGAATAAAAGCTACTGCAGTCGACATAGAATAGAAGCTACTGCAGCCAAACAATCCATATATATAAGGCACTCCGGATTATAAGACTTTTTTTTTTTTTTTTTTAGAAGATGAAAGGCTTTTAAGTGTGCCTTATAGTCCAGAAAATATGGTAAGAGAATCAATGCAGTCTATTGGTTTTAGCATTTGAGTTGTTGAGCTGATACTAACCTCTTCTCTCCTCTTTCTGACTGTGTGTGAAGAGGTTTCATCTGAATATGAGAAGTGGCGATCCAGCCTGGTCCAGGAGGAACCACAACCTCCACACATTAAAGAGGAACAGGAGGAGGAGGCTGATGTGTCATCATTGACATTACTACACTGGGAGATGAGCTGTGACACTCTCTCAGGCAAGTCAAATTAAAGATCACTTCATTGATCGAATCAAAGTGACTTGTTTATGACGTCAGTAGGTTGTGTCAAATTATTGCCATCATATGAATTACCTAAAAGAAACACATTGATGGACTGAACAAGCTTTTACAAAGTTTAGTTATTTGTCAGACTGCGTTGAATTAAAATGTGGGCTCGTCCCCAAGCCCCCGAACCATTGCACCAAAGAAAACACACCCAGGTTTCTAATGAAGTGCTGCCACCTAATAAACACGTGAAGAACAGGAAAAATACAAAACCTGTGGTGCTTAATCTTTAAAGTATGTATTGTTTTCCTTCGTTCCAGACCAGCGTGTGGAGTCCAGTCTGCAGGTGAAGATCAGTTCTCCAGACGCGACTGGATCTATTAAACAGGAACCTGAAGACCATCTTAAACTGGAACCTGAAGACAACATGGATCTCAGTGAGTTTAAAGCACTCTGTCTTTATTGTATTGGTGACAGTGGATCGGTACTGAGACTGTAAAGACGTCACATTTCAATGATTAATCTGTTGATACTTCTTCCATCCACTGCTCTGCACTGAGGTACAAGATCCAAACCTTCTCATAGAGTCTTTGTATTATTTCTCCTAGACTTTCTGCAGGTCTCTGTGTGTAAAGAAGAGGTTCCACATGAAGCGGAGAGGAGCTCCAGTCTGCTCCTAGAGGAACCACAACCTCCACACATTAAAGAGGACCAGGAGGAGATACTTCAACGAGCAGAAGAGGCTGGTGGGTCGACACTGACATTACTAGCAGTGAAAAGTAATGATGATGATGATAACAGAGAGACAGAGCCTGTAGCCGCCACCTCAGCTGAACACATGAAAACACAAGCTGACATAGAGGAATGTGGAACATCACAACCAACTAGTGACGATCAGCTCCTCTCTTCACACTGTTCTGAATCTGACACTGAAGACAGTGATGAGTGGGAGGAGACTAGGGGAGGTCAGTCAGCTTTAAACACACTGAAATCACGAAACACACAAAATGTGGGAGGACAGCGCAAGCTGTCCCAGGATCTGAAACCACCAAAACAAACTGGCTCTGTGAGGAGTCGCACAGGGAAGAAACCTTTTAGCTTTGCAGAGTGTGGCAAAGTGTTTAATCAAAAGTCAAATCTAAAATCACACATGAAGATTCACACAGGTGAAAAACCCTTCTCTTGTACAGTATGTGGTAAAGGCTTTACTCGGGCAGGTGATCTAAAAAAACACATGAGAACTCATACTGGTGAAAAGCCCTTCTCTTGTACAGTATGTGGCAAAGGCTTTTCTCAGACAGGTAGTCTAAAATCACACATGACGACTCATACAGGTGAAAAGCCCTTCTCTTGTACAGTATGTGGTAAAGGCTTTACTCAGACAAGTAATCTAAAATCACACATGAGGACTCATACAGGTAAAAAGCCCTTCTCTTGTACAGTATGTGGTAAAGGCTTTACTCAGACAAGTAATCTAAAATCACACATGAGGACTCATACAGGTGAAAAGCCCTTCTCTTGTACATTATGTGGTAAAGGCTTTACTCAGACAGGTAATCTAAAATCACACATGAGGACTCATACAGGTGAAAAGCCCTCCTCTTGTACAGTATGTGGTAAAGGCTTTACTCAGACAAGTGATCTAAAAACACACATGAGGACTCATACAGGTGAAAAGCCTTTCCCTTGTACAGTATGTCGTAAAGGCTTTTCTCAAACAGGTAGTCTAAAATCACACATGAGCACTCATACAGGTGAAAAGCCCTTCTCTTGTACAGTATGTGGTAAAGGCTTTACTCAGGCAGAAACTCTAAAAACACACATGAGGACTCATACAGGTGAAAAGCCCTTCTCTTGTGCAGTATGTGGTAAAGGCTATACTCACTCAAGTGATCTAAAAAAACACATGAGGACTCATACAGGTGAAAAGCCCTTCTCTTGTACAGTATGTGGTAAAGGCTTTACTCACTCAAGTGATCTAAAAAAACACATGAGGACTCATACAGGTGAAAAGCCCTTCTCTTGTGCAGTATGTGGTAAAGGCTTTACTCAGATACGTGATGCCAAGTCACACATGAGCACTCATACAGGTGAAAAGCCCTTCTCTTGTACAGTATGTGGTAAAGGCTATACTCACTCATGTGATCTAAAAAAACACATGAGGACTCATACAGGTGAAAATCCCTTCTCTTGTGCAGTATGCGGTAAAGGCTGTACTCGGGAAGATCATCTAAAAACACACATGAGGATTCATACAGGTGAAAAACCCTTCTCTTGTACAGAGTGTGGTAAAGGCTTTACTAGTACAAGTAATCTAAAATCACATATGAGGAATCATACAGGTGAAAAGCCCTTCTCTTGTACAGTATGTTCTAAAGGCTTTACTACAATGAGTAATCTAAAATCACACATGAGGACTCATACAGGTGAAAAGCCCTAATCTTGTACAGTATGTGGTAAAGGCTGTACTACAATGAGTAATCTAACAACACACATGAGGACTCATACAGGTGAAAAGCCCTTCTCTTGTGCAGTATGCGGTAAAGGCTGTACTCGGGAAGATCATCTAAAAACACACATGAGGACTCATACCGGTGAAAAGCCCTTCTCTTGTACAGTATGTGGTAAAGGCTATACTCACTCATGTGATCTAAAAAAAACACATGAGGACTCATACAGGTGAAAATCCCTTCTCTTGTGCAGTATGCGGTAAAGGCTGTACTCGGGAAGATCATCTAAAAACACACATGAGGATTCATACAGGTGAAAAACCCTTCTCTTGTACAGAGTGTGGTAAAGGCTTTACTAGTACAAGTAATCTAAAATCACATATGAGGAATCATACAGGTGAAAAGCCCTTCTCTTGTACAGTATGTTCTAAAGGCTTTACTACAATGAGTAATCTAAAATCACACATGAGGACTCATACAGGTGAAAAGCCCTTCTCTTGTACAGTATGTGGTAAAGGCTGTACTACAATGAGTAATCTAACAACACACATGAGGACTCATACAGGTGAAAAGCCCTTCTCTTGTACAGTATGTGGTAAAGGCTTTACTGAGACAGGTCATCTAAAATCACACATGAGGACTCATACAGGTGAAAAGCCCTTCTCTTGTACAGTATGTGGTAAAGGCTTTACTCAAACAGGTCATCTAAAAAAACACATGAGGACTCATACAGGTGAAAAGCCCTTCTCTTGTACAGTATGTGGTAAAGGCTGTACTACAATGAGTAATCTAAAATCACACATGAGGACTCATACAGGTGAAAAGCCCTTCTCCTGTACAGTATGTGGTAAAGGCTTTACTCAGACAGGTAGTCTAAAATCACACATGAGGACTCATACAGAGAAAACCTTTAGATTAAGACATGATCACTCAGTCAGTCTAATCTAGGATGACAATGAGGCAAAAGCAGAGGAATTACATCACGTAACAATATCAACATGACAGAGTAAAACACATCAATAATTTCTTGTGATATATTTTATTTTCATGGATGGATGTGTATGGATCTGATTTTATATTCAACATTCTGGAATTTCATTTTTATTTTCTCTTGCATTATTCCCTCCAGCTCAGACAGTACAATATAACATCAATGTGTGTTGAATTGTGTGATGAGGATTTTAGTAATACGGACATTTAAAAGGAAGATAGCATGACTGTCAAAAAGGACATCTTGTATTATTCCATGGTGTTTATAAATCATTGTTTTGTTTGTGTGGTTTAATTGACAGTTATTCAAGGTTGGGTAAATAAAGAGACCTTAATTGTGGACATCAGTTGGAGGATTGTCTGTTCTGCATCAAGCTTGTTTAGGAGCAGTTATACACAACGCAAATATAATTTATTGTGGTGGAACTTGCATTTGCATATGGTGGATTTCCATGTGGACATGTGGAGGGGTTGCACACGCCAATGGAGTTTAGATCGACACGGTATGTGGTGAAGGCTTTACTGAGACTGGTAGTCTCAGTATAAACACACACTATGGGCTACATTTTTGTCAATCGCTAAACCCCTTATCCCAAACCCCTGATGCTTTTTTCACTATTTTGATAAACCTTTTGCAATAGTTCAACATGCCAATCTATAACACGTTGTGAGCCTGTAGATTGGATATTTTAACTATTGACTATTGATGTCCAGAAATAAAGTAATTTCAGAAAAAAATAAAATGTATAGGCTCAGTTGAAGAAAGAAGTTGAGAGCCCCTCTTGCTCCCCTGAAAAGGGCTTGCATTCAGGAAAATAGCCGAACACGTCACCGCGTGACATAGGCAACGGATTGCTCTGCAAACTTTGGCGAGTAGTTCCAGCAGCTCAGCTTCCGGCTAAAGTTAGCTACAGTAGAATACCTTATCGGCACGTTGGTGAAGGTCGGGACTCGGAGACAGACGTTGTGGTTGTGTTGTTGTTGGTGTTGTGTGTAACTGTATGTATTATTGTATAATACGATGCCTAAGCGTTGCGTCATCAGGTGATGCAGTAATTCTTCCCAGTCTGATGGGATCAGTTCACATTTGTGGCCTAGAAGTGAAAACATTGCGTGGAAGTGGGACCGCTTTGCATGAATCAAGAGAGTGGACTGGATCAAGGGGACACCAGGCGTCTCAGCCGTATGTGGAGCCCACTTTACCCCGGATGATTTTGACGGTCTTGGCATGTGGAAAGCTGGACTGTGCAATGTGTTGCAGTTAAAGAAGGACGCTGTACCGACAGCAACGTTGCAGCCGCCGCCGTTTCTGGTGCTCCATCAGCCACCGTTGTTCAGCCTTCACAGTCACGAGCAGGTACCACAATGGAGATGAACAGAGTGAGTCTATATGTGTCTTATATTGTATTGCTACTTTTTACTAATTACTTTGTCTTGGATCAATAACAGTAGCTGCTATTTTTTTCCACTTTGCCTGTAATTTTAGGTTGTCAAACCAGTTTTCCTGAGATGATCTCCATTGGTGTGTAGTGTGAAATCATCTTGGATATGCCAGGGAATGTAATGAAGGAGGAGGAGGAGGAGGACCTTCCAGGAGAAGATGATGATAAAGATGTGGAGATTACATCGTCTGGGTCAGTGGTCATGTTGCACTGTAGATGGTATTGTTGCAATACCATCTATGTTGAAATAATATTGCCCATGTTCTAAATGACTGTTCAATAATAATGATGCCATACGAATAATTTAATAGAGAATAAGATCAAAATTGCATCTTCTTTTTTTTTTTTTTTTTTTTTTTTCTGAGAGCCAGAAGTTGGTTCCTGTGAAGGACAGGAAATATATTGTGTTTCGGTTACAGCTAATGACTCTTTTCCAGAACTGTGTAGCATGTCTCTCCGAAACACCTGGCACAGTAAGAAAATGTGACACCGCCATCTGTGTCACACAAAACTGTAAAGCCTGTGGCCATGTTAGGAGGTGGGAGAGCCAGCCAAAGATTGGTACGTTCGCTGCCGGTAACTTGCTGTTATCAGCGGCAATTCTGTATGCTGAACATCCTTGGAGTGGCAACCATCCACCACAGCACCTTCTTCAGACACCAGAGACTCCACCTTGAGCCTGCAATTCTTCAGGTCTGGAAGAATGAACAAAGGGATATGAGTGAACTGGTACTGGCAGCAGAATGGCAGGAGTGACAGCCCAGGACACTGTGCCAAGTATGGCACAGTCAGTGTCATTGAACAGAGGATAAACGTGATCCTTCACATGGAAGTTGTTCATGCATGTGGTGCAAAGGGTGCATGTTGTTTGTTAATTGCTCATTTCATATGACATTGTGTCTATCCTACATTCATTTTCTAAATCACAGTTTGTTTTTCTTTCTGTCTTTTTTTCTTGTTAAAGTAATGGGGTGAAGAGTTGGAGTTGGTGTGAGCTTGAGGGTCTGATAAGGATCAAGAACTTCCTGGATGGTGTTGGACTGGTCTTGGAAGCCATTATCAGTGACAGAAATCGCCAAGTCGTGAAATGGATTTACGACCAGTGGCCTTGAGTCAAACACCGTTTGGATATTTGGCACATTGCAAAGGGTATGATTTACAGTTTGTATTTGTATTTATTTATTTAGCACTCATAAAAAGGGTAGTGTAAATGTATCAGAGTATATATAAAAGGAAACCATGCTGGGAGGAGGCAGGAAGCCCTAGGGCTTATACGAGGCCTCCACCTAAATACAGTCTCCTAACAATAAAACATGATTTAAGTGTGATATACAAAATAGCTACATGATTGAGACATACAAATTAGTAACATGATTGCAATCTACTAATGAATAACACGATCACGACACTAATTAATTATTGATAGACATATTTGCGGAAAAGCTAAAACACAGAACATGATTCTTTACAGCATGATATCAAAAGAGATGCTGAGACAAATTAAAAATTACAATAAGATGAAGGATGATTAGAACATGATTAACAGATTTTGATTGACAATCTCCTTGTAACAAACTAACAATAATAAATACCAGTGAATACCTGTAAAAAGGATAGTAGCTAAGATAAGTGAGGTAATTAATCTGTTTTTTTAATGATTTAAGTGAGGATAGCTGCTGTTTTGTATCGTAAAGTGTAGTACCTCTATATTTGACAGACAACTGACTGACTTTGCAATTTAGGCTTAATCCAGAGCGATTTACATTAACACGCCTACTGCCGTTCGAGTAAGCATGAAGTTCTCTGTCCACTCCCCCTGCCGGTCATGACGAGCAGCGCAATCACGACGATAACCATTTCCCCCATTATACGTTAGATTAAACCCTTGTGCATCCACCCTGTGGATATCAAACGTCTACATCAAAGGACAACACCACAGCAGACGATCACAGCACACCATGCACAGACAGAGTAGCCAAGCTGCGCACGCACAGCTTTTTTTAACCTTACCTTGTCTCTACCACCAAAGATCAGGAAAAACATCGCTATTAGATCCAAAAGTCAATAAATCCAAACGGGAGTGTCCTTCAGTGTTTTGTTTGCTATGACGCTATCTTTCGATCGAGCCTATTATCTCTCTCTCTCTCTCCCTCTCTCAAGCAGTGTTGCCAACTGCCAAAATCCGAAATGCACTAGTGACAATTCCAAAATGCGCCACATGGGGCTAGAACAGTGGTTTTCAACGCAACTCACCAGCAAAAAAAGCACAAGATTTTCGATCAGGAGTTTTTCAATCATTTTGGTGCTAGGGGGGGTCTGGAAAAAAGCTAAATATAGTGTCAAATGCGCCAGGTTGGCGACACTGCCCCAAAGGTTTCCTACAGTGTTGCCAGGTTTTCGGAGAGAAATAAGTAAAACATCTAGTGCTTTTTTGCTGGTCGATCCTATAGTATTCTCTCTCTCTCTCTCTCTCTCTCTCTCTCTCTCTCTCTCTCTCTCTCTCTCTCTCTCTCCCTCTCTCAAGCAGTGTTGCCAACTGCCAAAATCCGAAATGCACTAGTGACAATTCCAAAATGCGCCACATGGGGCTAGAGCAGTGGTTTTCAACGCAACTCACCAGCAAAAAAGCACTAGATTTTTGACCAGCAGTTTTTCAATCATTTTGGTGCTAGGGGGGGTCTGGAAAAAAGGTAAATAGCCTATAGTGTCAAATGCGCCAAGTTGGCAACACTGCCCCAAAGACGGTCAGCCACAGAACATCATCTGTGGGGACTACATGAACATGCCATATCTCTAATGAAATGTTATGATGTCCTCTTGAATACAAAAGAAGAAGCGAGTTTCTAACATGTACCATTTTGGAGTTATCAGTGATCAAAAACAGATTGATGTCACATAACTCAGTCACTAGTGAGTAACGATGCTGCTTTCCAAGGCTGATATTTACATAACGATAGATGCTATTTTATTCTTTATTTTTTTAGATTCAAGCAGGCATCATGAGGTTTAATTTGATATATGCCATGGATGTGTAGCGGTAATATTACCTAATGTTAAATGCTAAATAAAACTTTGAATTGAGTTATTGAAAATGGCCTCTGGCCTGCTGCATCATCTGCTGTTATAATGCACTGTATTCAATTGCTAATATCTACAAAACAGAACATGTTATCAACTCACTTATTTTTTTCCATGAAAGCAAAGAGATGGAGGATTTTTTTAAGGTATTCCGTGTCTCGAACGGCCCACCATAGATTTTTCCATAATTGTCTAAAAGTCAGGTATTTCTGGCACTGACACTTACTGTCCCCCTTTCTTGCAGCAGCGGGTGTGTTAATTAAGCTGAAACATTGCAATGTATCATATAGATTAATAAAGTGTGCATTTGCATTTTTGAATTATTGAAGCAATCCACATGAAGAAGAAAATATTCTGTAGATAGCTTGATATTATTGATATTATCTGTGGTGGAGATCTATCACCAATCATCTGTACTGGTCTGTTGGATCAGCTCAGAAGACAACAGGGAGATGATTCTGGTCCTGTTCCACTTACAGAATCAGCACACAGACCTGCCCATCACTCTCATGCCATCATGTCCTCATGGCGAGTTGAAAGGCCAAGAACGAAACAAAGAATGGCTGGCACCATGTAAGTGACCTGTTCTAATTTTAGATGGTTCTAGATATGTATGTAATCGGTGCCACATAGAGACAGAGTTCTGAAACTCTCAAACGGAAATAGTAAATAACGTTTTTAATGTTTCTGAATTTTTATTTCATTTCTACAGCAGGCTCTGCTGGTGCTATTGGTCTGGAGAAAATTCTTCACAGGACCTTGATCTCCAAGGATATTGCTCAGCTCTCCACTCACCACCAAACCTCCAGTCTTGAGGCCTTCCACACACTCATCCTGCACTTCCTTCCAAAGCATACTTGCTTCTCATACACAGGAATGCATTACATTTCAAAAATGTTATTTTTATCTCTTATGTGTTGCGTTTATGCATTACTTCATATTCAGGAACATGCTCTCTTTCTGTTCTGTCTGTTCCCTAGAACATTCCTAGCGGTGATGCATTACAAGGAGAACAGTGTGCGCATGCAGGCAGTGCGGAAAAGTGATGGTATGGTATGGTGGTCATTAGTCTACCCAAAAGCAAAGAATGGAGATTATACGATCTGCAGGGTGAAGACCACAGCCACTTATGGCGAGTAAACTAATATTTCTTTATTATCTTCAATGTCACACTATCCTCTGCCTCACACCAACTACGTTCATGTCTCTAATCAGTCTAATGGAAACACGGCCCATTTTTAGTGGACAGGATTTGTATTGGTTAAAATCAGGTGATATTCTGTGCCAGATTTGACTAGTGTCTTGGATAACACATGCAATTTGATCTTTGTTACTCCCAGAGACAAACTCAGCATTTTTGTCTCTGCAAAATGTTTGCCTCCCTTATTTTCAGATCACACCAGACAAATGTATCCACTCTTTTCCAGACTCTTCATTGCTCATAGGGCAGACCACTGTCAACTATACCCAATATACAGTCTATACTATACAAAAGAACATTTACAGGTACGTGTGTGTCTCTCTAGATCCCAGCAAGGAGACATTCTCCAATATGGTGCGTGTCAATACAATAAAAAATCCAAAAAGTAACCTTCAAAGGTAAATACTAAACGCACACTCCAGAAATTCAGTATGACAAAGTAAGTCACCCTGCGTTTCAGTGCGGTCCCAATATATACTTGAAGAGACATGGGCTCCGTTTTCGTTACCGCTAAACCCCTTATCCCTTAACTTCTTTGCCTTTTTAAACTATTTAAAAACAACATTTTTCAGTAGTTCAAATGGCCAGTCTACAAGCTCACAATGTGTTAATAGATTGACATGTTGAAACATTCCAAAAACTTTTTCAAAATGGTAAAAACAAAATAAGGGAATTGGGATAAGGGGTTAGCATGTAACGAAAATGGAGCCCAAAGTGTCTGTCTGTCACCGCAACATTGCTTTTTATTTATGTTTTGTTACAGAATACACAACAAAGGTCATGGAGATGGTATCTTCAAAAGTGTCTGAAGACAGTGACAGCCTGCCAATGCCTGCTGCCCCTCCGCTCCACCGGTGTGCCACAAGGCAAACCGCCCAGAGTTGAGCGCTGCCGTTTCCTCATATGTCAGCCGCTTCAGGAAGGATTCATCAGCAGGACACACCTACGGTACATTTCCTTTTACAATAACTTTACTTTGTTCATTCAGTGAAAGCCTCCACCAAGGTTTTAGTTTCCTGAGCATGTTGTAAATAGATTATTAAAAATCTAGCTGGTATCTTATTGCAATAAGGCATGTATGATGAAAATATAATGCTCTTGCAAAATAGTTTTGTGTCTCCATGTTGTCGCCTCGTTATCACAGAACACGACGATTTGTTTCCTTTCCCACTCCTTCCCCCAGAGAATGGAAGCGACGACCACCGGATACAGCTCGAAAAGCGCCGTGGATGACGCAGTAATTGGCAAGGCCAGCAATTCATCCGGCCACGGACAGGCGAACCATTCGTTATTAAAATAACCTCCAAACCCTACAGAAGGGGCCGCGTCCGTAAAAAACGCGACAGAAGATTCCAGCGCGTCATGGTGGAAAAAAGTAATGCCGTTCCATGCGTCACATAGTTTTGCCCAAAAGCGCAAGTCCGACTTACAGCCCTCGTCTAAGACTACGCGGTCGCTCAACCTCGCGGCGGATTTAGCGAGATCGAGGAGTCTGGCCACGAAAGACCGCCCCTGGGGGATTATTCTCATGGCGAAATTCAAATGCCCGAGCAAAGATAGCAAATTGCGCTTGGAAATAGACTCGGACCCGAGAAAATGACTCATAATTTCCCTGACGCGCTGCAGCTTCTCGAGGGGAAGGGAGGCCTGCAGGAGCTCTGAATCTAATTCAATCCATAGAAATTCGAGTTTCTTAATGGGGCCGACTGTCTTCTCTTCAGACAGTGGGACACCCAATTTAGAAAAAACCTCCTTGGCCGTTCTAGATACCCTCACAAAAACATGCAGTAATCCTGGGCTCTAAACTGCCTCCCCCTGGCCAGCCGGGGTGCCTGATGGAGGGGACAGGAACTGGTTGGAATAATGTGTTCCTTCCACGATGCGCTACGTCCAACCAGGGAAACTGTCAGGTGAAAAGAAGGCAGCTTGGACTCCTCATGCATTGAAGGAAGCATGGGGCCAGTCCGCTTCCTCCTCAGGTTGGCGGAGGGTGTGTAGAGCCCAGGATCACATTAGGAATTGGCACTGGGTGAAAAAATGGGTTACAAAAATCGTGGGAGAAAAATTTAATTAAAAGAAGTATCGGATGGATAAAAGAAAACAATGGATGGTGCTGAACTCAGATCCCATGGGGACCTGTCTCAAGGGGAGCTCTCCTTGGTGCTGAAATCCCTTAGGGGGAGCTGTCCCAAGGGGAGCTCTCCGTGGTGCTGAAATCCCTTAGGGGGAGCTGTCCCAAGGGGAGCTCTCCATGGTGCTGAAACTCGCCCTCTCCAGGGTGCTGAAGCTGTAAGACTCTCCAAGAGACTCCATTCAGGGGAGGGCTTTGAATTTTATACTGGGGAATTCCACCCATTTTCAACATTTTTTTTTTCTGAGAGTGTACATTCTGAGTGTGCATTTTTACACTTTTTCTAAAGAAAGATTTTGTACACTCTCACTAAGGAAACTCTCTTTAGTTTCTTTCGTCTTGCGTCTTGTGCAGTGTTGGTCAATATTACTTAGGAAAGTAACCTCTTTACTTTACTCGTTAGCCCTTAGACAAAGTAATAGCATTACTTTAATTATTACTGGAATCAAAGAGTAATATATTACTTATTACTTTATTACTTTCACAAGTTCCAAATGGACCCTGGCGGGTCCATTTGGTTTCATTTTTACGTTCTCGAGAGTTACATCTGGTTAACCAACTTAGCTGGGGACCACCTGGAACCCTCTCAGGGACCCTCTCAGGGACCACTGGTGGTCCCCGGACCACCTGTTGAAAACCCCTGTTCTATGCTATATCCTGTAAATTTGGAGTGATTTTGAATGTCATTCATCATCATGAAGTCAGTGCAAACTTTACTTGCTTCAATTTCTGAAGCAAGTGGAAATATAGATAATATAAATATATAAAGTGTGTTTGATTATTTATTTATTTATTTTTTGCATGATACTCTAATTGACCACCCGCTTCTACCGTTATCAATTCCCAGCAGGCCACTTATCAGCACCATTTTATCGATGACAGCATGTTGTCTGGAGCCTACTCACATGATAAGATGACAACTGCGATCTTATCCACTGATAACAGTCAAATCTGCTTGCGGTACCCCTAGGTTTAGGGGTAGGTTTAGAGAAGGGTGTAGCAATGTTTGTAGCAAAACCCTAGACCCCTCCAACCGTAACCCTAAGCCTAAATCCCCAACCCTCAACCTGACTCTAAATTCCCCCCCCCCCCCCCCCTCTCTCTCTCTCTCTCTCTCTCTCTCTCTCTCTCTCTCTCTCTCTCTCTCTCTCTCTCTCTCTCTCTTTAGATGTCCAGGCTTCCATGGACAAACCCGTCCAACACTCCGTCATGTCCAGCTCTGAACCGGAGTGAGACACAGACGAGGGGGACATGTTGTTCATCTGTGAAGACGTTCCGTCTCCAGCCGCCGTCTACATCGACAGCCTGACCTCCTCCGGCCCCCCCTGTGTGCTCAGAGTTGTTCACAGACGAACGGGACCTGTTTGCCATCGTCCCTTCCCCCGAGGTCTACAACGACACCCTGACAACATCTGCTAAACAACAACAACAACAACAACACAGCATCGTGTCCCACACGACCGCCTCTTCCCCAACAACACCGATGATCAAAGTGATCACCAGCAGCTCTTCTGAATCCTCTGAAGGCGACGATGATGACCAAGGGTTGGATTCACAGCATTGCTTGTCCAAGCAGGACATGCTAGACGGAGGACAGTACATCATCATGAGCTTCATGGAGGATGGGAGCTACGGCATGGTGGCCAAAGCCATCGAAACGCAAACATTAGACATGGTGGCCATCAAGGCCATTAAAAAGCGCAAGAATTACCAAGAAGTGGTGGAACATGAGGTAAGCTTTGGATTGTTCTGTAGAATCAAATTGCAAATAGATAGAAAATAGAACTTTTTATGTTATATTTAACACTTGAGTAACTTGACTAACACTTGGGTAACAAAATCTCACTTTCCATATTAAACGTGATAATAAATATACATTCTGAAGCATTTATGCTGATAGTTACCGATAAAGATCTCAACGGGCCTGAAAATTAAGGCCCGGCCCTACCCGGCCCTATTGATTAGGATAGATTCGGGCAGAGTTTGAGAACTCTAGTTACCGATCTGAACCGAACTAAAAATAATGATTGATTGGAGATGTCACATTGGAATCTTTCACGAGGATACTTGAGTAAATTCAAAATCTCACTTTCCAATTTAAATGTTAAAATAGATATACCTTATGAAGCATTTATGCTGCTAGTTAAACTGGTTACGTGCCGTATGTGAGTGTTAGTTCATGTCTAACTCTTAACTCATTTACCGCGATCGGATCTTCTTTGTTTTCTCCCCATTGCCACGGCTCAAATCAGTTCGATCGGTAAATAACCCTTATTTTGAATCTCAGATCTCCTAAACAGGATGTGCTGTTTCTGTCATGCTGTTTCTGTTGTCTTGGCTCGGGATCATTATCAGGCGATGCACTCGGACTAATAGTTGGATTAAAGAATGAAATCTACATTTCGTCGTGATACACGCCATCCGCGTGACCGGCGGGAGGATCCTAGCGGGAAATCCACGAGCTCGAGAACGGCGTACAAAGAATTAAATGTTTAGATGTTATGTCTAATTCTTCCTTTCTTGTGTTTCCCAGATTGCCATGTTGCGAAAGCTGAGCGTCTTGGACCCTGATGCGTGTGGAATAGTGAGTTTTCACCACAGCTTCGTCCACAAAGGATTCACATGCATGGTGTTTGAGTCCCTGGATGTCGATCTGGTGGAGTTTTTGAATGAGAGAGATTCTCACCTGTCCATGGCGGAGACCAGACCCATCATACAGCAGGTATGAGTTTGAAATGACAAGTCATAACTCATAAAATGTCGTCAAATCGTGGTCCGTGGGCTCAAATACTGAATAAATAGAGGGCCCTGGTATCAAAATGGTTGGTCTTACGCTTACTCTTATCTCAAAATTAAATTGATATTACATCAGCCTTTAGTCTTGGCCCTCCACAATATTTTATGTATCTCATTTGGCCCCTTGGGAAAAATAATTGCCCACCCCTGCTATAAATTTACCTTCCTCGCTGCGGTGCACCTATCAATCCATTGTGTCCTGATCAGATTCTAGTTTCTGATGCTAGATTCTAGTCCCCCACGGGACTAGTTTCTGAAGTTAGATTCCAGTTTCTGACACTAGATTCTAGTTCCCGATACTAGATTCTAGTTCCTGACACACTAGATTCTAGTTTGTGACACTAAATTCTAGTCCCTGGCGCGAGGTTCTAGTTTTTCTGGGGAAATCTCTTTCTGTTTCAGTGATGCTTGATATATTTCATAGGAAGGACCCCAGAAATATCTATTATTTAGCTGCAGAACCTCATCTAAAAAAACATGTTGTTCCAGGGATCTCCCAGTAGCAAAGATTTGAGTTAAAAATGTTTTGCTTCCGAAATAATGCATTCAAAGATTTGCACCACATTTTCACAATTTTTCAAAAATAGCAGAACTACAAGCTCATATCGCGCCACTCGGTGGCGCGATATGAGCTTGTAGATCTGCTATTTTTTAACAGTTAAAACACCGCACCACGCGCTCAGTACAAAAAGGGTTAATCCTGCTCTTTATCCTGGTCTTGCAGCTTGCCGTTGCCCTCCAGACCCTGAAGGTTATCAGTCTGATCCATGCAGACATCAAACTGGTGAACCAACGAGAACAACCTCTCAGAGTCAAACTCATCGACTTTGGTCTGGCTGTTCCTGTGTCTGAGAGCAACCGACGGAGGATCAGACCCATCATGGAGTTCAGGTGAGTTCTACTCTTGGGCAAAGCGTTTTTATATCGAATCAACGTGTTTAATGAAAGCATACGCAAGCAAAACATTTATCCCTTTCAGGTCGGGAATCCATTTTTTTGGATTCTGTACAGCAGGGGTTTTTCAACAGGTCCGGGGACCACCAGTGGTCCCTGAGAGGATTCCAGGCGGTCCCCAGCCAAATGATGGACAGTTGTTAACCAAATGGACCGTTATAGATCTGTAACTCTTGAGAGCGTTAAAATTTTAACGCTCCCAAGAGTTGAATTACAATTGATCGTCTGAATTATTTCATTTCAAGAATGTACACAATCAGAAAATGTATTAGAATTGTTATTTTGACTAACATATTGCCAGTTTATCTCTCCTAAATTGTGGACAAGAACTTACTTTTGGGTCTGAGGGATTAAACATAAACATAAAAGTTGGACCTCTGTGGCTAAAATGCTGAATAAATGGTGGGGCCTGGTATGAAAAAGGTTGAAAAACTGCTGCACAGTATGTACAATATTCAAGTATTTTTTTTATGTAGCTATATAGAGTAAATATTTTCAGTTTTTCAGAAAACTTAGGTTAGGCCTAAATGGGTTAATGACGAGATAGTTATTGCCTCACTATTAATGAATGAATGAATGAATGAATTAATTAATTAATTACTTAATTTAATTTATCCTACACTCCCCAGAGCACCAGAAGTATTCCTGGGCCTCCCACTCTCAGAGGCTCTTGACATGTGGTCCCTGGGTTGTGTCGTGGCCCACCTGATGCTGGGCGACGATTTCTTCGGCGGGGAAACCAAATATGACACGGTGAGTGTTCTGTTGATGAACTTGCACATTTAAAACAAAACAAAACCCTGTAGTTGAATCTTCTTCTTGAATCTGAAAGTTTGCTGAATTGTTGTGAATATCCTCTGTTTGTTTTTCTTTTCCTTCTGCAGCTTGGATCCATCTTCTCGACACTCGGCATGCCGGCACAATCCCTCTTAGACGCTGGACTAAAAACCTGCAGCTATTTCATCCCAGACAACAACAAGTGGAGATTTATGGTATGTCTAACAACTTACAACAACAATTTACAATGCAAGCATTTAATCCATTTAATCGACTGACATTAACCCATTGTGTCCTGACCCTCGATTTGAATTTCTGACACCAGATTATACAGTAGTTCCTGACACCAGACTATAGCTGCAGCAACATTCTAGCTTTTGATTCTAGATTCTACAGTCGTTTCTGACACTAGTCTATAGTTATTGACACTAAATGATAGTTTCTGATGCTAGGATCTACTTTTTGACACTAGAATCTACTTTCTGACGCTAGAATCGAGTTTTTGGCACTAGATTCTATAGTTTCTGACACTAGATTCTAGTTTTTCTGAAAAATCTGTGTTCCTCTATCAGTGATGCTGACATATTTCAAGCCAAGGACCACCAGAATTATCCATATTTGGCTGCGGATCCCCATCTGAAAACTTGTTCTAGGAATCCCCCAGAAGCAAGAAATTTGAGTTAAAAATGTTTGCTTCCAAAATAATGTATTCAGAGATTTGCAGCACATTTTCACAATTTTTCAAAAATAGCAGAACTACAAGCTCATATCGCGCCACTCGGTGGCGCGATATGAGCTTGTAGATCTGCTATTTTTCAACAGATAAAACACCAAAACGCGTTCAGTACACTAAGGGTTAAGCAAGGAACAGTAGAAAAAGCAGGGCAATACATCACAAACTATTTAATAAGAGAAAAAAGTAACAGTAATAACTACTGTATATAAGCTAATTAAACAGGCATATAGGATACAAATGCTATATAGTGTATGTAGGTTTAAATGTGGTACCCTTGCAATGATTTATCAAATCACTGAAATCTAACTGTTTTCTTTGCATTCTTCTTCACATACAGAAGCCAGAGGAGTATTATGTAGACATCGATGCAGACAGACTAGGTGAGGAACTCCCGTACACGCTGGAGGAAGTGTTCGAGTCCCTGCGCCGCGACGAAGAGGCAGCGTCTTTTCACATCTTCATGGACCTGCTGAAAGGAATGCTTCACCTGGACCCAGAGGAGAGGATAACACCTGAGCAGGTGTCGACTCATCCCTTCATCAGCGCCAAGCCCAGATTCTATCCAAGACGATTCTCTCTTTAGAAGCAGACGATGAATTCAAAGAGAGGACACTGTTTTTATTTTTTTGATGCTGGGTTCTCACCCACCACCTAGCAAGTCCACTAATTAGGATCTTGAGATGGTGTTGGTGGTTTTTTCTCCCTTTTTGTGTGTGAAACATTTTGAACACACAACAGACTCGATGCATAGATTAGATAAGAGTACACTCTACTGATGTGGTTTGCATGGTACTGTCATATATCTGAATGTGTATCTGCTGCTTATCCACAGCTGCTGCAAATGTTACACTAGTAGCAAAAGAAGCATTTCTATTTTTATGTAAACTTCCATGCACCTTATGTACATTAGATATTTTGTATTTTAGATATTATATATACCGGTATTAGACACTGTTTATACACTGAGAGAGATGAAATATTGCACAACACGTTTTGTAAATAATTGTTCTATTGATATATACATTGAAATTACTTTGCATGTATTCTTATATACGATATGGGCCAGACCAGGTTTTAAAACAAGAAAAAAGAGTATGTTAGGCATCAACAATGTTATGCAAACTTAAAACTGTGACTTAAAGTATATAATGTGCGACTGTGTGTGTGTGTGTGTGTGTGTGTGTGTGTGTGTGTGTGTGTGTGTGTGTGTGTGTGTGTGTGTGTGTGTGTGTGTGTGTGTGTGTGTGTGTGTGTGTGTGTGTGTGCGCGCGTGTGCGCGTGCGTGTGCGCGCGCCAGACAACCATTAACATGTTTAATGACCTCATTTGAATCAATTGTCTACAATAAAAAGCATCAGCCTTCACCAATTAGACAATTCACATTTGAATCAGGTGCAAGAATGCAGGTTTTTCTGACTTAATTTGTATTCAAAACACTTAATGGAACTTAATGGAAACCCATTGAAACTATTATCACATATTCCTTCAGACTAACTGTTCATTGTGGACACATTGACATTCTGAACACAGTACTGTTTAGATTTAACCTGTAACTCCACAACAACTATTTGTTACTAATTGTTACTACTACAGAATACTGTTTTTTAATTGAATTGAAAGCTTTATTGATAGCATATACCATATAGCATGATATGAAACAACATAAGTCACTAAAAAATAATAAATACACCAAAAGCCTTACTGGCCTCAATTGTTATAATATATTTTTTAATCATTTTCCTCTTGTTCCACTTTTTTCCCCTCTCATGTTCGGAATGGAGTAGTTTAAAAAAACATATATAATCCTACCCCATTTATTTCTATAAATAGACAGCATGTCATCGCTTAACATACAGCAACTAAATACCATCCTGGTACACGACTCAAAACTTGTGTAGGTAATTATTATTCTTTCACATACTAGCTACATTTGGCACATTACATATAGGCAATCATCATCATCACGTAAACAAATACCTGTACCGTACAGTACATTTCTATAACAATACATTATTGTGACCCCATACCTCATATAATAATACATTCTTTATATATTTTCTTAAACTGTTTCACACTATGGCTTTGCTTGAGTTCCATATGTTTACTGTTCCATAGTTTGACTTCACAGGTTGATATACAAAATGATTTTACGGTTACTATTCTAGTATTCTAGCACTGGAAATGCTGTATAAAATGTTGTATTAAATAAAGGAAACCATAACTAGTACATGCCGTCTATATTGGATTAATATTCTGATACAGTGTTTGGTCAGAGTCTCACCATATCTTTTAAAACTATTTTCTTTGTTTTTGCCAAATAATTAAAAGTTTTCTATTACTTTATGTCTTGAGACCATTTGGCAAATAAACCACATGATAGTGTATGTCATTGTGTAATTAAGTGTAAGCGTAAGTGTAATTCATTTTCGTGAAGATTTTTGTAAACCATGTTTTTTTCTGTTCTATGAAACCTATGGAACATGGAAAAAAGCGGTTTACATTTTTTTTTATTTTTGCCCGGAACCCATATAATGTGAAAATATAATCATACTTTAAGAAGCACATGTGACATGTCAAACTAGAGGTTTTTCATGCTTCTGAATTCATCCCATTCCTTGACCTAAAAAAGGCCATAGATACTTGTCCAAATGTGCTGACCTCATCACATTTTCCATGATTTCTATGGCTGAAAAACCCCTAGTTTGAAAAGTCACATGTGCTTCTTAAAGAATTATTATATTTTAATTATTACATTATATGGCATGTTATGGGTAAATATTACAAAGATACAAATTGTAAACCGATTTTTTTTTTTTTTTTTTTTTTTTTTCATGTTCCATAGGGTTCATAGAACAGAAAAAAACATGGTTTACAAAAATCTTCACGAAACGCTCAGTAAACTAGATTCTGCTACATAACTACACACACTATGAGTTTGGATTGTGGAGTGGGTGCCATGCCACGCAAGTTCAAAGTTATCAAACACTTTGATAATGTTTGACTTTTATTCAAACGAATGGCTGTCAGACTCCTGTTTCCTACTGTATCTGTATGTAGGTGCTGCCCTCAAGTGGACAAAAGCAGAGACGCCATTACGGTCCGCCGTGTGGTTTCTATACAAGAATCCAATGCAGGTCGTTTCAACGTCGTATAGACGTCGTATGGACGTCTTTTCTGCACTGGACCAGGTCGTGTCGACGACGTTGTGGGGACGTGGTACGGACGTCCTAAACTCGTATGGACGAGATTGGACGCGCCGGCGCGTTTTCAGAGAGGGTTGTCTGTGTTACGTCGTGTGGACGTCACTGAGCACAATATAACCCCTCACTGAACACATATAACCAACGGGGACGTCTATACGACGTCGTACAGACAGACCTCTCTGTAACCACCATCCTGAAACGTTCATTCATATACGACGTCCTGAGCACATAACCAACGAGACGTCCATGCGACGTCCACACGACGTAACACAGACGACCCTCTCTGAAAACGCGCCGGCGCGTCCAATCTCGTCCATACGAGTTTAGGACGTCCGTACCACGTCCGCACAACGTCGTCGACACGACCTGACAGTCAAAAACCGACTCACTCAGTCCAGTGCAGAAAAGACGTCCATACGACGTCTATACGACGTTGAAACGACCTGCATTGGATTCTTGTATAGAAACCACAAGGCGTCTCTGCTTTTGTCCACTTGAGGGCAGCACCTACATACAGATACAGTAGGAAACAGGAGTCTGACAGCCATTCGTTTGAATAAAAGTCAAATATTATCAAAGTGTTTGATAACTTTGAACTTGCGTGGCATGGCACCCACTCCACAATCCAAACTCATAGTGTGTGTAGTTATGTAGCAGAATCTAGTTTACTGAGCGTTTCGTGAAGATTTTTGTAAACCATGGTTTTTTCTGTTCTATGAACCCTATGGAACATGGAAAAAAAATCCGTTTACAATTTGTATCTTTGCCCAGAAAATATTTACCCATAGGCCATAACATGCCATATAATGTAATATAATATATAAATATAATAATTCTTTAAGACTAGGGGTTTTTCATGCTTCTGAATCCATCCCAAGCATTAGTTTTTGCCTAAAAAAACACTCCTTGGGTTAAAATCAGCCATAGAAATCATGGAAAATGTGATGAGGTCAGCACATTTGGACAAGTATCTATGGCCTTTTTTAGGTCAAGGAATGGGATGAATTCAAAAGCATGAAAAACCTCTAGTTTGACATGTCACATGTGCTTCTTAAAGTATGATCATATTTCTAGTTATCACATTATATGGGATGTTATGGGTAAATATTTTCTGGGCAAAAATAAAAAAATGTAAACCGCTTTTTTCCATGTTCCATAGGTTTCATAGAACAGAAAAAAACATGATTTACAAAAATCTTCACGAAATGTTCACTTAATTACACAATGACATACACTATCATGTGGTTTATTTGCCAAATGGTCTCAAGACATAAAGTAATAGAAAACTTTTAATTACTTGGCAAAAACAAAGAAAATAGTTTTACAATTTACAATTTACAATTTAGGCATTTAGCAGACGCTCTTAATCCAGAGCGACTTACAATGGTGAAAAGTTTACAATTTAATCTGGATTTACAATACATTTTACAACATACAATGAAGCGCTAAAAACATTGTCATACATTAGGAAACCTATATAAGTCATTGCAGCAAGTACTGTGGGTTGGTATAATACAAGTGCTATGGGTTGAGATGGAGTCTGAAGAGGTGTGTCTTAAGACTGCGGCGGAAGATGGGTAGTGAGTCTGAGGTCCTGATTGCAGGGGGAAGTTCATTCCATAGTTTTGGGGCCAGGAGGGAGAAGAGCTTGGGGCGCGTGGAGCGTTGTCCAGGCGTTTTTAGTGGGGCTACTGCCAGCTTCCCAGTGTCGGCTGATCGGAGTGCGCGGGAGGGCTTGTAGGGTTTTATGAGGCCACTGAGGTAAGGTGCAGTCAAACCTTTGTTTTAAAAGACATGGTGAGACTCTGACCAAACACTGTATCAGAATATTAATCCAATATAGACGGCATGTAGTAGTTATGGTTTCTTTTATTTAATACAGCAATTTATTCAGCACTTCCAGTGCTAGAATACTAGAATAGTAACCGTAAAATCATTTTGTATATCAACCTGTGAAGTCAAACTATGGAACAGTAAACATGGAACTCAAGCAAAGCCATAGTATGAAACAGTTTAAGAAAATATATAAAGAATGTATTATTATATGAGGTATGGGGTCACAATAATGTATTGTTATAGAAATGTACTGTATTTGTTTACGTGATGATGATGATTGCCTATATGTAATGTGCCAAATGTAGCTAGTATGTGAAAGAATAATAATTACCTACACAAGTTTTGAGTCGTGTACCAGGATGGTATTTAGTTGCTGTATGTTAAGCGATGACATGCTGTCTATTTATAGAAATAAATGGGGTAGGATTATATATGTTTTTTTTTTTTTTAACTACTCCATTCCGAACATGAGAGGGGAAAAAAGTGGAAAAAGAGGAAAATGATTAAAAAATATATTATAACAATTGAGGCCAGTAAGGCTTTTGGTGTATTTATTATTTTTTAGTGACTTATGTTGTTTCATATCATGCTTGGAATAAAGCTTTCAATTCAATTCAAAAACAGTATTCTGTAGTAGTAACAATTACTAACAAATAGTTGTTATGAGCGGTGCGCTGGTCATAGACAAGCGCATAGCAAGTTCATTCAGGAAACCTCAGTGCAGTCTCTGCCGGCCCTCTTATAGGGCCCGACGCAGCATCACAGTCTATTTCCCATAATTCACTCAGCCAATCACACACTCGCATCATCTTCTTACCGGCTATTTAAGCCGGACGGTCACACTGCTCATCCTGCTTGCTTGCATGCTGCTGCTTCTGCTGATGCTCTGTATATTAACCTTGCTGTGCTCCCACCACCACCCCAGCTACCACCTGTCATGTTGGATCTGCTGTTTAGGTACAGCGGGATTCGGAGTCCCTGGTCGGGACTGTTGCGCTTGATCCGTGTACCTTAAAAGCAGATCCAATCCATCGCCAAACCAGTTATATGCATTTATTTATATTGCTAATTATGATCAATAAATATATTTACTCCAACATCTTGAGTTGTCCTGACTGAAGTGGAGTTACAGGTTAAATCTAAACAGTACTGTGTTCAGAATGTCAATGTGTCCACAGTGAACAGTTAGTCTGAAGGAATATGTGATAATAGTTTCAATGGGTTTCCATTAAGTTTCATTCTAAGTGTTTTGAATACAAATTAAGTCAGAAAAACCTGCATTCTTGCACCTGATTCAAATGTGAATTGTCTAATTGATGAAGGCTGATGCTTTCATTGTAGACAATTGATTCAAATGAGGTCATTAAACATGTTAATGGTTGTCTGGCGCACGCACGCACACACACACACACACACACACACACACACACACACACACACACACACACACACACACACACACACACACACACACACACACACACACACACACACACACACACACACACACACACACACACACACACACACTCTCACACACACACTCTCACACACACACACACAATACACATTATATACTTTAAGTACTTTAAGTCACATTTTTAAGTTTGCATACCATTGACTAACATTTTAAAACCTGGTCTGGCCCATATCGTATATAAGAACACATGCAAAGTAATTTCAATGTATATATCAATAGAACAATTATTTACAAAACGTGTTGTGCAATATTTCATCTCTCTCAGTGTATAAACAGTGTCTAATACCGCTATATAAAATATCTAAAATACAAAATATCTAATGTACATAAGGTGCATGGAAGTTTACATAAAATTAGAAATGCTTCTTTTGCTACTAGTGTAACATTTGCAGCAGCTGTGGATAGCAGCAGATACACATTCAGATATACAGTATGACAGTACCATGCAAACCACATCAGTAGAGTGTACTCTTATCTAATCTATGCATCGAGTCTGTTGTGTGTTCAAAATGTTTCACACACATAAAAAGGGAGAAAAAAAAACACCACCTCAAGATCCTAATTAGTGGACTTGCTAGGTGGTGGGTGAGAACCCAGCATCAAAAAATAAAATAAAATAAAAACAGTGTCCTCTCTTCCTTTGAATTCATGGTCTGCTTCAAAAGAGAGAATCGTCTTGGATAGAATCTGGGCTTGGCGTTGATGAAGGGATGAGTCGACACCTGCTCAGGTGTTATCCTCTCCTCTGGGTCCAGGTGAAGCATTCCTTTCAACAGGTCCATGAAGATGTGAAAAGACGCTGCCTCTTCGTCGCGGCGCAGGGACTCGAACACTTCCTCCAGCGTGTACGGGAGTTCCTCACCTAGTCTGTCTGCATCGATGTCTACATAATACTCCTCTGGGCTTCTGTATGTGAAGAAGAATGCAAAGAAAACAGTTAGATTTCAGTGATTTGATGAATCATTGCAAGGGTACCACATTTAAACCTACATACACTATACACTGTAGCATTTGTATCCTATATGGCCGTTTAATTAGCTTATATACAGCCAAGTGTCGAGAAGATGGATCCAAGCTGCAGAAGGAAAAGAAAAACAAACAGAGGATATTCACAACAATTCAGCAAACTTTCAGATTCAAGAAGAAGATTCAACTCAGGGCTTGACACTAACACTTGCCCGTGGCAAGTAAAAAAAATGGTCAGGCAAGTGAAGACTGCTACCTGGTTGCCCGATCGGGCAAGTGTGCAACTTAGTGCACTATAACACAACACAAGATAAATGTGTCTTGAAGGTCTTTCCCTGCTTTCTAGCTATCCACAATTCCAGGCTGGATTTGGGAAACAAAACAGGCAAATTAACATACACATCAAAATGACCAAATCTTCTACATTCTCTAGTTGTGTAGACCTGGGCTAATTAAGATAATGAATTTTAACTCTTGAGAGTGTAAAAATGAAACCAAATGGACCCGCAAGGGTCCATTTTGGTTACATCTGCAAAATTTACAATATATTTTTGGGGGGCAAGTGACCATGACCTGAGGGCAAGTAGAACCTGACTTGCACTTGCCCGATGGGCAAGTGCCTCCGAGACCTTAGTGTCAACCCATGCAACTACAGGGTTTTGTTTTGTTTTAAATGTGCAAGTTCATCAATAGAACACTCACCGTGTCATATTCGGTTTCCCCGCCGAAGAAATGGTCGCCCAGCATCAGGTGGGCCACGACACAACCCCAGGGACCACATGTCAAGAGCCTCTGAGAGTGGGAGGCCCAGGAATACTTCTGGTGCTCTGGGGAGTGTAGGATAAATTAAATAAATGAATTAATTAATTAATTAATAGTGATGCAATAACTATCTCGTCATTAACCCATTTACGCCTAACCTAAGTTTTCTGAAAAACTGAAAATATTTACTGTATATAGCTACATAAAAAAATACTTGAATACTGTACATACTGTGCAGCAGTCTTTCAACCTTTTTCATACCAGGCCCCACCATTTATTCAGCATTTTAGCCACAGAGGACCAACTTTTATGTTTATGTTTATGTTTAATCTCTCAGACCCAAAAGTAAGTTCTTGTCCACAATTTAGGAGAGATAAACTGGCAATATGTTAGTCAAAATAACAATTCTAATACATTTTCTGATTGTGTAGATTCTTGAAATGAAATAATTCAGACGTTCAATTGTAATTCAACTCTTGGGAGCGTTAAAATTTTAACGCTCTCAAGAGTTACAGATCTATAACGGTCCATTTGGTTAACAACTGTCCATCATTTGGCTGGGGACCGCCTGGAATCCTCTCAGGGACCACTGGTGGTCCCCGGACCTGTTGAAAAACCCCTGCTGTACAGAATCCAAAAAATGGATTCCCGACCTGAAAGGGATAAATGTTTCCTTGCGTATGCTTTCATTAAACACGTTGATTCGATATAAAAACGCTTTGCCCAAGAGTAGAACTCACCTGAACTCCATGATGGGTCTGATCCTCCGTCGGTTGCTCTCAGACACAGGAACAGCCAGACCAAAGTCGATGAGTTTGACTCTGAGAGGTTGTTGTCGTTGGTTCACCAGTTTGATGTCTGCACGGATCAGACCGATAACCTTCTGGGTCTGGAGGGCAACGGCAAGCTGCAAGACCAGGATAAAGAGCTGGATTGACCCTTTTTGTACTGAGCGTGTGGTGCTGTGTTTTAACTGTTAAAAAATAGCAGATCTACAAGCTCATATCGCGCCACCGAGTGGCGCGATATGAGCTTGTAGTTCTGCTATTTTTGAAAAATTGTGAAAATGTGGTGCAAATCTTTGAATACATTATTTCGGAAGCAAAACATTTTTAACTCAAATCTTTGCTACTGGGAGATCCCTGGAACAACATGTTTTTAGATGAGGTTCTGCAGCTAAATAATAGATATTTCTGGGGGTCCTTCCTATGAAATATATCAAGCATCACTGAAACAGAAAGAGATTTCCCCAGAAAAACTAGAACCTCGCGCCAGGGACTAGAATTTAGTGTCACAAACTAGAATCTAGTGTGTCAGGAACTAGAATCTAGTATCGGGAACTAGAATCTAGTGTCAGAAACTGGAATCTAACTTCAGAAACTAGTCCCGTGGGGGACTAGAATCTAGCATCAGAAACTAGAATCTGATCAGGACACAATGGATTGATAGGTGCACCGCAGCGAGGAAGTTAAATTCATAGCAGGGGTGGCAAATTATTTTTCCCAAGGGGCCAAATGAGATACATAAAATATTGTGGAGGGCCAAGACTAAAGGCTGATGTAATATTAATTTAATTTCGAGATAAGAGTAAGCGTAAGACCAACCATTTTGATACCAGGGCCCTCTATTTATTCAGTATTTGAGCCACGGACCACGATTTGACGACATTTTATGAGTTATGACTTGTCATTTCAAACTCATACCTGCTGTATGATGGGTCTGGTCTCCGCCATGGACAGGTGAGAATCTCTCTCATTCAAAAACTCCACCAGATCGACATCCAGGGACTCAAACACCATGCATGTGAATCCTTTGTGGACGAAGCTGTGGTGAAAACTCACTATTCCACACGCATCAGGGTCCAAGACGCTCAGCTTTCGCAGCATGGCCATCTGGGAAACACAAGACGGAAGAATTAGACACAACATCTAAACATTTAAAGGTAGGGGAAGTGATTTCACTTTTGTCAGATATCACCCAAAAATGCTCTATTATAAGGTGTGGAAACCATATGGAGTTTCCCCCTCCCCCACATTAGCAGAGGAGCTAATAAAAGTTCCCCAGGTGGTGGCGAATTCTCCTCCAATCAGGATGGAGCAGCAGGCTCACATAGTGTAGCTACTGTTTGGCGCCCCTATTGCACCAGGCTGGAACTTCAGGATGAGTTTCAAATCACTTACCCTACCTTTAAGGGTTAGACACATACGGTACGTAACCAGTTTAACTAGCAGCATAAATGCTTCATAAGGTATATCTATTTATTTTAACATTTAAATTGGAAAGTGAGATTGTGGATTTACTCAAGTATCCTCGTAAAAGATTCCAATGTGACATCTCCAATCAATCATTATTTTTAGTTCGGTTTAGATCGGTAACTATATCGGTAGACAGACAGACAGACAGACAGACAGGCAGGCAGGCAGACAGACAGACAGACAGACAGGCAGGCAGGCAGGCAGACAGACAGGGTGCAGTACCCCACCTTGTCCTCCAGGGTAGACAGACAGACAGACAGACAGACAGACAGACAGACAGACAGACAGACAGACAGACAGACAGACAGACAGACAGGGTGCAGTACCCCACCTTGTCCTCCAGGGTAGACAGACAGACAGACAGACAGACAGACAGACAGACAGACAGACAGACAGACAGACAGACAGACAGACAGACAGGGTGCAGTACCCCACCTTGTCCTCCAGGGTACATGGAGTCAGTTCACCTCCCACTTCAATACCAAACTGCTGGGAGCGTCTACACACACACACACACACACACACACACACACACACACACACACACACACACACACACACACACACACACACACACACACACACACAAACGCAGAGTACATAATGATTTAACCATTTTCTGTCCTGTAACACGTTTTGGTGTTCTAGCAATAGACAGACAGACAGACAGACAGACAGACAGACAGACAGACAGACAGACAGACAGACAGACAGACAGATGCTAACATGTTAATGCTAACAGGCTGTGTAAGTCAGGCAGAAATGTCTGTCTGTGTGTGCGTGCATCACACGCTTCATATTTGGGTATGCCTGTCCCAAGAGCATGTGTGTGTGTGTGCATGCATGTGCGTGTGTCCGTTGATACATTGTATACATTATTGTATAGAAATACATTGCATCATATCCAGGCCTGCCAATCTATGCAAACCCAGCCAGTATTGCCTGTTACAAGCCCATTCACTTACAATAGAAACCATCTTTCTGAACAGATCGCTATAACTTAAAAGTGAAACTTCGGATGCGCTTACTTTTTTCGATGTGGGCTTCCCAGGTCTGTTGTGTATCTTGTGTGCGATCGTGGCGTCGGTACGATAAAAAACGTGGTCATGAGAGTGATTTAAGTATTGTGGTTCAACAACAAATGTTAGGTTAGAAAAGGCGGCCTTCTTAATGGTTTTGAATAGGGGACCTGACGGTACATAATCTCGGTTTGAGGCCGATAGCTCCAGTTCTGTACGTGTCTGGGCTTTGGTAGTGGTATTGGGTGAAAGGCGATGAGCGTGACAACAAAATATCCGAAAACCACGCATGTAAAGTGAATACTGAGGCCGGGACGACGATTTGTTCGCTAAAAACAACCGCTAAGAAAAATGTGCTCCTCCACTCTGACTAATCGGCACTCTAAAAAAGCGTTAATTCGACAAATCGGCCTTCGATCGAACTGCGATATCGGACAAACCGAGCGACATATTCGAATACGGTTTGAACCGTCACAACGTCAAGGGTTGTGTGAGCGTTTCAAAGTTTAAATCACGTTTCTACGACAAAGTATGCCAGAATAATGAGCTTGCAAGCTAACAGCAACCATGACACACACACACACAACACACACGTCCTTATTTGGTCTGAGGAAGTGTCCCACAGCAGCCGTTTGTTGATGATGATGTCAGAGCAGTGCCATATAAGGCAGTGAGTCAGAGCATGCTGGCCAGCCAAGGTGTATTTAAACAGCCTCCGAAAGCCGTCAGGGTCAGTTCACTTCTGTTGTTGAGACAGTGCAGATCAGTACGTTCCTTCAACAGAAGAGAGATTATCCATTGTGATGGAGGCATCTGGGAGCTACTTCTACCCCGTGTCTCGGAGCTACTACCTCACCACCCTGAGCTACTACCCCAGCAGTAGCTTCAGCCCCGTGGAGGTGGACCGCCCGGCTCTGACCGAGATGGAGGAGGAGCAGCTGAGGCTGAACGAGTCCGAGTGGCTGGAGCTCCAGGAGGAGTTTGAGGAGAGGATGGAGGAGTGGGAGTCCCGCGTGGACGACTACTTCTCTCTCCGCAAGGCGGAGGAGACCCTGAGTCAGCTGCCGGACGACTGGACCGAGGAGGACCAGCTGAGGCTCAACCAGGAGCAGTGGCAAGCCCTCGTAGAAGAGAAGGAGGACATCGAGGAGGAGCGGCTGAACGCCGTAGCGAAATACTTCTCCCTCATGTCTCTGTGAGGAGCCCCCCCCACCCCGCCCCATCCCCCGGCCCTTATAAGGGCCACCACCTCTCCTTTTTGCTGTGACCTTGACGTGGTGGAGAGGCTTAGTGATTCTTAGTGACCCTGCGGACCTAAGCGTGGTGGTTTGACTACAACTGGCATTAGGTCCCAGGAGAAACGAGAGTCCAAACTAACAACAGCAACATCCCCTTTCTGTAAAGTGGAACCTTATAACAGCTCTGGTAGAGCTGTTGCCCCGCGACCCAACCTCGGACAAGCGGATTAAGATGGATGGAAGGAAATGTGAAACAATTAATATGCAGACCCCCCCCCCCACACACACACACACACACACACACACACACCGACACACACACACACACAACCACACACACACACACACAAAGATACACATTGCTTAAAGCACCCAAGTAGGAAGTAAACTTAAATGCAAAATTTACAATATATTTGTGGGGGGCAAGTGACCATGACCTGAGGGCAAGTAGAACCTGACTTGCACTTGCCCGATGGGCAAGTGTCTCAGAGACCTTAGTGTCAACCCCTGCAGAGAGAGAGACAGAGAGAGACAGAGACAGAGAGAGACGGAGAGAGAGACAGAGAGAGAGACAGAGAGAGAGAGAGAGACAGAGACAGAGAGAGAGACAGAGAGAGAGAGAGACAGAGAGAGAGAGAGAGACAGAGAGAGAGACAGAGAGAGACAGAGAGAGAGAGAGAGAGAGAGACAGAGAGAGAGAGAGAGACAGAGACAGAGAGAGAGACAGAGAGAGAGAGAGACAGAGAGAGAGAGACAGAGAGAGAGAGACAGAGAGAGACAGAGACAGAGAGAGAGACAGAGAGCCAATCATCTCCAGACAGGTATGCCACGCCCCCTTTAAGGCCTTATAAGGCGCTGAAATAAACCTCACACGTGATTGGCTGAGCGCGTCCAGATTTCACACGTGATTGGCTGAAAGGATTTAGGCACATTGTACACCTGTAACCTGATGGGTATATATACCGGTGCGATACCGCATTTCCTCAGTCTGTGAGTGAACTTTCATTCCACAGAATTTTATTCCCTTTACTAACTGCTAGCTCTCTCAAAGATGTACGGCCAGTCTTGGTTGGCTAGTCGCAGGTCTGGGCGGTACAAGGTGGACCACCGCCGCGACCGCAGCCGCGTTGCCACGGTGTCCTGCTCTGGGGACCATGGTGGACATTCCTCCATGAGCCTCAAGGCAGCCCATCGTGGTGGCGACGAAGGCAGCAGTCGTCGGCTGGACGGTCCCCACCATCGCCGTGAGCCCAGGCCCACCTCTTCAACTGGAGAGGAACGTCGGAGGTCGCGAACACCACATCGTCGGCACTCCGGCAACCCTTCCAGTCCTGAGGAGGAGGACCTGTGGGTCGCGGTGGATGAGTGGACTCCTACCACCAGGCCTGATACTGCCACCAAGCAGAGGGACCAGCAGGAGGAGATCTTTCTCCTGGATGATGACCCCATCCTGGAGTTGCCCTTGGAGGACTTCCTCCGCCACTTGATGGAGAAAGAGTCGGCGAGAGGATAGGAAGCCAAGGACAGCTCCATGATGGAGGCATCATCCCCCCCAAAAAACACAAAAACCTTTTTTTCCTCTCCTGTTGCTGTGACCTTGACGTGGTGGAGTGGCTTAAGGACCCCTTGAGTCCGAACTAACAACAGCAAAATCTATTTCATAGTGAATTTGTGTGGGGTTAGTCTGACCTCAGTCTGAATTGTCATTCCGTTTCACTTCATTATTCAGACTGAAGTCCCTCTCCACCGCAGCAGTTTCTAGGATGGGTGTTATCAAAGCAGCAGTCTTAAAGGGAACCCTGCATATGAGACAAATATGGATAAATACATTATACTTGCCCTCTATAACTAGAAATAAATGTTTAAAACGCATAGAATAAGCTCTTTAGTTTTAAAATAGTTAATGTTTTTATCCCAAGTGGCCATTTTACTGTGCCTGTCACATGGTCTCATAGAGATGACGTCACAGTAGATCTGTGTTATAGTACAGCTAATGGAACGTTCCATGATTAAACAGTAGTGGTGTCAAAAATATCGATATGAATTAATAATCGGTTTAAACATCAACGATCTGACTGTATCGATGTGTGCAATGTCTACATCGGTACAAATAGCGTCTGAATCGCACGTTGGTTCGATCCTAACGTCATATATGGATTCAAGTACAGTATCTGCGGGCAAAACACAGATTTGCAAGCCCAAAACACCATTCACTGCAGCAGGGAGGCAACTGGTAGAGAAAGAGACAGAGAGAGAGAGACAGAGATAGACAGAGAGAGAGACAGAGATAGACAGAGAGAGAGACAGAGACAGAGAGAGACAGAGAGACAGACAGAGAGAGAGAGACACAGAGATAGACAGAGAGAGACAGAGAGAGACAGAGAGAGAGAGACAGAGAAGGGCTTGACACTAACACTTGCCCGGGGCAAGTAAAAAAAAATGGTGGGGCAAGTGAAGGCTGCTACGTGGTTGCCCGATCGGGCAAGACCTGTGTCTTTCCCTGCTTTCTAGATATCCACAATTCCAGGCTGGATTTGGGAAACAAAACAGGCAAATTAACATACACATCAAAATGACCTAATCTTCTACATTCTCTAGTTGTGTAGACCTGGGCTAATTAAGATGATGAATTTTAACTCTTGAGAGTGTAAAAATGAAACCAAATGGACCCTTCCGGGTCCATTTGGTTTCAGTTTTACACTCTCAAGAGTTACATCAGGTTAACCAACTTAACTGGGGACCACCTGGAACCCTCTCAGGGACCACTTGTTGAAAACCACTGGTTTAAAGCACCCAAGTAGGAAGTAAACTTAAATGCAAAATTTACAATATATTTTTGGGGGGCAAGTGACCATGACCCGAGGGCAAGTAGAACCTGACTTGCACTTGCCCGATGGGCAAGTGTCTCAGAGACCTTAGTGTAGACCCCTGCAGAGAGAGACAGAGAGAGAGAGAGAGAAACAGACACAGAGAGAGACAGAGAGAGAGACAGAGAGAGACAGAGACAGAGAGAGAGACAGAGAGCCAATCATCTCCAGAGTTATGCCACGCCCCCTTTAAGGCCTTATAAGGCGCTGAAGTAAACCTCACACGTGATTGGCTGAGTGCGTCCAGATCTCACACGTGATTGGCTGAAAGGATTTAGGCACATTGTACACCTGTAACCTGATGGGTATATATACCGGTGCGATACCGCATTTCCTCAGTCTGTGGGTGAACTTTCATTCCACAGAATTTTATTCCCTTTACTAACTGCTAGCTCTCTCAAAGATGTACGGCCAGTCTTGGTTGGCTAGTCGCAGGTCTGGGCGGTACAAGGTGGACCACCGCCGCGACCGCAGCCGCGTTGCCACGGTGTCCTGCTCTGGGGACCATGGTGGACATTCCTCCATGAGCCTCAAGGCAGCCCATCGTGGGGGCGACGAAGGCAGCAGTCGTCGGCTGGACGGTCCCCACCATCGCCGTGAGCCCAGGCCCACCTCTTCAACTGGAGAGGAACGTCGGAGGTCGCGATCACCACATCGTCGGCACTCCGGCAACCCTTCCAGTCCTGAGGAGGAGGACCTGTGGGTCGCGGTGGATGAGTGGACTCCTACCACCGGGCCTGATACTGCCACCAAGCAGAGGGACCAGCAGGAGGAGATCTTTCTCCTGGATGATGACCCCATCCTGGAGTTGCCCTTGGAGGACTTCCTCCGCCACTTGATGGAGAAAGAGTTGGCGAGAGGATAGGAAGCCAAGGACAGCTCCATGATGGAGGCATCATCCCCCCCCCCAAAAAAAAAAAAACACAAAAACCTTTTTTTCCTCTCCTGTTGCTGTGACCTTGACGTGGTGGAGTGGCTTAAGGACCCCTTGAGTCCGAACTAACAACAGCAAAATCTATTTCATAGTGAATTTGTGTGATGTTAGCCTGACCTCAGTCTGAATTGTCATTCCGTTTCACTTCATTATTCAGACTGGAGTCCCTCTCCACCGCAGCAGTTTCTAGGATGGGTGTTATCAAAGCAGCAGTCTTAAAGGGAACCCTGCATATGAGACAAATATGGATAAATACATTATACTTGCCATCTATAACTAGAATTAAATATTTAAAATGCACAGAATAAGCTCTTTAGTTTTAAAATAGTTAATGTTTTTATCCCATGTGGCCATTTTACTGTGCCTGTCACATGGTCTCATAGTGATGACATCACAGTAGATCTGTGTTATAGTACAGCTAATGGAACGTTCCATGATTAAACAGTAGTGGTGTCAAAAATATCGATATGAATTGATAATCGGTTTAAACATCAACGATCTGACTGTATCGATGTGTGCAATGTCTACATCGGTACAAATAGCGTCTGAATCGCGCGTTGGTTCGATCCTAACGTCATATATCGATTCAAGTACAGTAACTGCGGGCAAAACACAGATTTGCAAGCCCAAAACACCATGCACTGCAGCAGGGAGGCAACTGGTAGAGAAAGAGACAGAGAGAGACAGAGATAGACAGAGAGAGAGACAGAGATAGACAGAGAGGGTGACAGAGACAGAGAGAGAGAGAGAGAGACAGAGAGGGACAGAGAGAGACAGAGCAGGGCTTGACACTAACACTTGCCCGGGACAAGTAAAAAAATGGTGGGGCAAGTGAAGGCTTCTACCTGGTTGCCCGATCGGGCAAGACCTGTGTCTTTCCCTGCTTTCTAGATATCCACAATTCCAGGCTGGATTCGGGAAATAAAACAGGCAAATTAACATACACATCAAAATGACCTAATCTTCTACATTCTCTAGTTGTGTAGACCTGGGCTAATTAAGATGATGAATTTTAACTCTTGAGAGTGTAAAAATGAAACCAAATGGACCCGCAAGGGTCCATTTGGTTTCATTTTTACACTCTCAAGAGTTACATCTGGTTAACCAACTTAACTGGGGACCACCTGGAACCCTCTCAGGGACCACTTGTTGAAAACCCCTGGTTTAAAGCACCCAAGTAGGAAGTAAACTTAAATACAAAATTTACAATATATTTTGGGGGGCAAGTGACCATGACCTGAGGGCAAGTAGAACCTGACTTGCACTTGCCCGATGGGCAAGTGTCTCAGAGACCTTAGTGTCAACCCCTGCAGAGAGAGAGACAGAGAGAGAGAGAGACAGAGAGAGAGACAGAGAGAGACAGAGAGAGAGAGAGAGACAGAGAGAGAGAGAGAGACAGAGAGCAAATCATCTCCAGAGTTATGCCACGCCCCCTTTAAGGCCTTATAAGGCGCTGAAATAAACCTCACACGTGATTGGCTGAGCGCGTCCAGATCTCACACGTGATTGGCTGAAAGGATTTAGGCACATTGTACACCTGTAACCTGATGGGTATATATACCGGTGCGATACCGCATTTCCTCAGTCTGTGAGTGAACTTTCATTCCACAGAATTTTATTCCCTTTACTAACTGCTAGCTCTCTCAAAGATGTACGGCCAGTCTTGGTTGGCTAGTCGCAGGTCTGGGCGGTACAAGGTGGACCACCGCCGCGACCGCAGCCGCGTTGCCACGGTGTCCTGCTCTGGGGACCATGGTGGACATTCCTCCATGAGCCTCAAGGCAGCCCATCGTGGTGGCGACGAAGGCAGCAGTCGTCGGCTGGACGGTCCCCACCATCGCCGTGAGCCCAGGCCCACCTCTTCAACTGGAGAGGAACGTCGGAGGTCGCGATCACCACATCGTCGGCACTCCGGCAACCCTTCCAGTCCTGAGGAGGAGGACCTGTGGGTCGCGGTGGATGAGTGGACTCCTACCACCGGGCCTGAGACTGCCACCAAGCAGAGGGACCAGCAGGAGGAGATCTTTCTCCTGGATGATGACCCCATCCTGGAGTTGCCCTTGGAGGACTTCCTCCGCCACTTGATGGAGAAAGAGTCGGCGAGAGGATAGGAAGCCAAGGACAGCTCCATGATGGAGGCATCATCCCCCCCAAAAAAACACAAAAACCTTTTTTTCCTCTCCTGTTGCTGTGACCTTGACGTGGTGGAGTGGCTTAAGGACCCCTTGAGTCCGAACTAACAACAGCAAAATCTATTTCATAGTGAATTTGTGTGGTGTTAGCCTGACCTCAGTCTGAATTGTCATACCGTTTCACTTCATTATTCAGACTGAAGTCCCTCTCCACCACAGCAGTTTCTAGGATGGGTGTTATCAAAGCAGCAGTCTTAAAGGGAACCCTGCATATGAGACAAATATGGATAAATACATTATACTTGCCCTCTATAACTAGAATTACATGTTTAAAACGCATAGAATAAGCTCTTTAGTTTTAAAATAGTTAATGTTTTTATCCCATGTGGCCATTTTACTGTGCCTGTCACATGGTCTCATAGTGATGACGTCACAGTAGATCTGTGTTATAGTACAGCTAATGAAACGTTCCATGATTAAACAGTAGTGGTGTCAAAAATATCGATATGAATTAATAATCGGTTTAAACATCAACGATCTGACTGTATCGATGTGTGCAATGTCTACATCGGTACAAATAGCGTCTGAATCGCGCGTTGGTTCGATCCTAACGTCATATATGGATTCAAGTACAGTATCTGCGGGCAAAACACAGATTTGCAAGCCCAAAACACCATTCACTGCAGCAGGGAGGCAACTGGTAGAGAAAGAGACAGAGAGAGAGAGACAGAGATAGACAGAGAGAGAGACAGAGATAGACAGAGAGAGAGACAGAGACAGAGAGAGACAGAGAGAGAGAGACAGAGATAGACAGAGAGAGACAGAGAGAGACAGAGAGAGAGAGACAGAGAAGGGCTTGACACTAACACTTGCCCGGGGCAAGTAAAAAAAAAATGGTGGGGCAAGTGAAGGCTGCTACGTGGTTGCCCGATCGGGCAAGACCTGTGTCTTTCCCTGCTTTCTAGATATCCACAATTCCAGGCTGGATTTGGGAAACAAAACAGGCAAATTAACATACACATCAAAATGACCTAATCTTCTACATTCTCTAGTTGTGTAGACCTGGGCTAATTAAGATGATGAATTTTAACTCTTGAGAGTGTAAAAATGAAACCAAATGGACCCTTGCGGGTCCATTTGGTTTCATTTTTACACTCAAGAGTTACATCAGGTTAACCAACTTAACTGGGGACCACCTGGAACCCTCTCAGGGACCACCTGTTGAAAACCCCTGGTTTAAAGCACCCAAGTAGGAAGTAAACTTAAATGCAAAATTTACAATATATTTTTGGGGCGCAAGTGACCATGACCTGAGGGCAAGTAGAACCTCACTTGCACTTGCCCGATGGGCAAGTGTCTCAGAGACCTTAGTGTCAACCCCTGCAGAGAGAGACAGAGAGAGAGAGAGAGAAACAGACACAGAGAGAGACAGAGAGAGAGAGAGAGAGACAGAGAGCAAATCATCTCCAGAGAGGTATGCCACGCCCCCTTTAAGGCCTTATAAGGCGCTGAAATAAACCTCACACGTGATTGGCTGAGCGCGTCCAGATCTCACACGTGATTGGCTGAAAGGATTTAGGCACATTGTACACCTGTAACCTGATGGGTATATATACCGGTGCGATACCGCATTTCCTCAGTCTGTGAGTGAACTTTCATTCCACAGAATTTTATTCCCTTTACTATCTGCTAGCTCTCTCAAAGATGATGATTGCACTATTTCAAATTATTCTAATTCGTTGACCAGCACCTGTATGCCTGCCTGCGGAGTGGGTGGACATGTTTCAGCTTCGCGTCCTTACAGCCGAGACTTACAGGCTTGAGAGGACTGGCAAATTTACCAAACCGTTTCAACTCCTGCTCCAGTAAATCATTTGGGATAAACGGCGGCACACCCGACACTATAACCCTCGTAGAGGGCGCATACAGCGGGGAAACCTGCACAAAAACGTCGCGTATGTAAACACCGCTTGCTACGAGTTGGTGCACAAAACGCTCCTCTTTCACGAACACAATCACACCTTTATTCATGCGGGACGCATATTCAAGGTTGGCGTGTTCAATTAAATCGCCAACAGCCAACAAAACTTCCTCCACCGCAACATTAGGCTGAGGAACAAGCCGCACTCCATGTTTAATGGACAGAGACGGCGTCCCGTGGGACGCCATCTCTCCCCTTCAAAACCTGCCCAAGTTACACCAAACAGCCAAGTTGTTTCACAAAACCAGCGAAAATAAGAACAAAATGATCTTACCTGATCATGTGAAAGACAAGAGAAAAGGCCGAAAGGAAACAAAAGTATAATCCAAAAGAGGCCTCTCACTCACACACTCACTCACACACACGCTCCCACCCGTGCTCCCGACAGCATGCGCGCACACGAGAGAGAGACAGAGAGAGACAGAGATAGAGGTAGAGACAGAGATAGAGGTAGACAGAGAAAGAGAGACAGAGAGACAGAGAGACAGACAGAGAGAGAGAGAGAGAGAGAGAGAGAGAGAGAGAGAGAGAGAGAGAGAGAGAGAGAGAGAGAGAGAGAGAGAGGGGAGGGGGGAGAGAGAGAGGGGGGGAGAGAGGTAGAGACAGAGAGAGAGGTAGAGACA
>CM076981.1:50009146-50139469 GCA_039105355.1 Benthosema pterotum
AACAGATCGCTATAACTTAAAAGTGAAACTTCGGATGCGCTTACTTTTTTCGATGTGGGCTTCCCAGGTCTGTTGTGTATCTTGTGTGCGATCGTGGCGTCGGTACGATAAAAAACGTGGTCATGAGAGTGATTTAAGTATTGTGGTTCAACAACAAATGTTAGGTTAGAAAAGGCGGCCTTCTTAATGGTTTTGAATAGGGGACCTGACGGTACATAATCTCGGTTTGAGGCCGATAGCTCCAGTTCTGTACGTGTCTGGGCTTTGGTAGTGGTATTGGGTGAAAGGCGATGAGCGTGACAACAAAATATCCGAAAACCACGCATATAAAGTGAATACTGAGGCCGGGACGACGATTTGTTCGCTAAAAACAACCGCTAAGAAAAATGTGCTCCTCCACTCTGACTAATCGGCAGCCGCACTCTAAAAAAGCGTTAATTCGACAAATCGGCCTTCGATCGAACTGCGATATCGGACAAACCGAGCGACATATTCGAATACGGTTTGAACCGTCACAAAGTCAAGGGTTGTGTGAGCGTTTCAAAGTTTAAATCACGTTTCTACGACAAAGTATGCCAGAATAATGAGCTTGCAAGCTAACAGCAACCATGACACACACACACACAACACACACGTCCTTATTTGGGCTGAGGAAGTGTCCCACAGCAGCCGTTTGTTGATGATGATGTCAGAGCAGTGCCATATAAGGCAGTGAGTCAGAGCATGCTGGCCAGCCAAGGTGTATTTAAACAGCCTCCGAAAGCCGTCAGGGTCAGTTCACTTCTGTTGCTGAGACAGTGCAGATCAGTACGTTCCTTCAACAGAAGAGAGATTATCCATTGTAATGGAGGCATCTGGGAGCTACTACTACCCCGTGTCTCGGAGCTACTACCCCACCACCCTGAGCTACTACCCCAGCAGTAGCTTCAGCCCCGTGGAGGTGGACCGCCCGGCTCTGACCGAGACGGAGGAGGAGCAGCTGAGGCTGAACGAGTCCGAGTGGCTGGAGCTCCAGGAGGAGTTTGAGGAGAGGATGGAGGAGTGGGAGTCCCGCGTGGACGACTACTTCTCTCTCCGCAAGGCGGAGGAGACCCTGAGTCAGCTGCCGGACGACTGGACCGAGGAGGACCAGCTGAGGCTCAACCAGGAGCAGTGGCAAGCCCTCGTGGAAGAGAAGGAGGACATCGAGGAGGAGCGGCTGAACGCCGTAGCGAAATACTTCTCCCTCATGTCTCTGTGAGAAGCCCCCCCCAACCCGCCCCATCCCCCGGCCCTTATAAGGGCCACCACCTCTCCTTTTTGCTGTGACCTTGACGTGGTGGAGAGGCTTAGTGATTCTTAGTGACCCTGCGGACCTAAGCGTGGTGGTTTGACTACAACTGGCATTAGGTCCCAGGAGAAACGAGAGTCCAAACTAACAACAGCAACATCCCCTTTCTGTAAAGTGGAACCTTATAACAGCTCTGGTAGAGCTGTTGCCCCGCGACCCAACCTCGGACAAGCGGATTAAGATGGATGGAAGGAAATGTGAAACAATTAATATGCAGACCCCCCCCCCCCCCCCCCCCCCTCCCCCACACACACACACACACAACCACACACACACAAAGATACACATTGCTTAAAGCACCCAAGTAGGAAGTAAACTTAAATGCACAATTTACAATATATTTGTGGGGGGCAAGTGACCATGACCTGAGGGCAAGTAGAACCTGACTTGCACTTGCCCGATGGGCAAGTGTCTCAGAGACCTTAGTGTCAACCCCTGCAGAGAGAGAGACAGAGAGAGACAGAGACAGAGAGAGACGGAGAGAGAGACAGAGACAGAGAGAGACGGAGAGAGAGACAGAGAGAGAGAGAGAGAGAGAGAGAGAGACAGAGAGAGAGACAGAGAGAGAGACAGAGAGAGAGACAGAGAGAGACAGAGAGAGAGACAGAGAGAGACAGAGACAGAGAGAGAGACAGAGAGAGAGAGAGAGAGAGAGAGACAGAGAGAGAGAGACAGAGAGAGACAGAGACAGAGAGAGAGAGAGACAGAGAGCCAATCATCTCCAGAGAGGTATGCCACGCCCCCTTAAAGGCCTTATAAGGCGCTGAAATAAACCTCACACGTGATTGGCTGAGCGCGTCCAGATTTCACACGTGATTGGCTGAAAGGATTTAGGCACATTGTACACCTGTAACCTGATGGGTATATATACACTGGTGCGATACCGCATTTCCTCAGTCTGTGAGTGAACTTTCATTCCACAGAATTTTATTCCCTTTACTAACTGCTAGCTCTCTCAAAGATGTATGGCCAGTCTTGGTTGGCTAGTCGCAGGTCTGGGCAGTACAAGGTGGACCACCGCCGCGACCGCAGCCGCGTTGCCACGGTGTCCTGCTCTGGGGACCATGGTGGACATTCCTCCATGAGCCTCAAGGCAGCCCATCGTGGTGGCGACGAAGGCACCAGTCGTCGGCTGGATGGGCCCCACCATCGCCGTGAGCCCAGGCCCACCTCTTCAACTGGAGAGGAACGTCGGAGGTCGCGATCACCACATCGTCGGCACTCCGGCAACCCTTCCAGTCCTGAGGAAGAGGACCTGTGGGTCGCGGTGGATGAGTGGACTCCTACCACCAGGCCTGATACTGCCACCAAGCAGAGGGACCAGCAGGAGGAGATCTTTCTCCTGGATGATGACCCCATCCTGGAGTTGCCCTTGGAGGACTTCCTCCGCCACTTGATGGAGAAAGAGTCGGCGAGAGGATAGGAAGCCAAGGACAGCTCCATGATGGAGGCATCATCCCCCCCAAAAAAAACACAAAAACCTTTTTTTTCCTCTCCTGTTGCTGTGACCTTGACGTGGTGGAGTGGCTTAAGGACCCCTTGAGTCCGAACTAACAACAGCAAAATCTATTTCATAGTGAATTTGTGTGGTGTTAGCCTGACCTCAGTCTGAATTGTCATTCCGTTTCACTTCATTATTCAGACTGAAGTTCCTCTCCACCGCAGCAGTTTCTAGGATGGGTGTTATAAAAGCAGCAGTCTTAAAGGGAACCCTGCATATGAGACAAATATGGATAAATACATTATACTTGCCCTCTATAACTAGAATTAAATATTTAAAACGCATAGAATAAGCTCTTTAGTTTTAAAATAGTTAATGTTTTTATCCCATGTGGCCATTTTACTGTGCCTGTCACATGGTCTCATAGTGATGACGTCACAGTAGATCTGTGTTATAGTACAGCTAATGGAACGTTCCATGATTAAACAGTAGTGGTGTCAAAAATATCGATATGAATCGATAATCGGTTTAAACATCAACGATCTGACTGTATCGATGTGTGCAATGTCTACATCGGTACAAATAGCGTCTGAATCGCACGTTGGTTCGATCCCAACGTCATATATGGATTCAAGTACAGTATCTGCGGGCAAAACAGAGATTTGCAAGCCCAAAACACCATGCACTGCAGCAGGGAGGCAACTGGTAGAGAAAGAGACAGAGAGAGAGAGAGACAGAGATAGACAGGGAGAGAGACAGAGAGAGAGAGAAAAAGAGAGAGAGAGACAGAGAGAGACACAGAGATAGACAGAGAGAGAAACAGAGAGAGAAACAGAGAGAGAGACAGAGAGAGAGACAGAGACAAAGAGAGACAGAGAGAGAGACAGAGAAAGAGAGACAGAGAAAGAGACAGAGAGAGAAGGAGAAGGGCTTGACACTAACACTTGCCCCGGGAAAGTAAAAAAATGGTGGGGCAAGTGAAGGCTGCTACGTGGTTGCCCGATCGGGCAAGACCTGTGTCTTTCCCTGCTTTCTAGATATCCACAATTCCAGGCTGGATTTGGGAAACAAAACAGGCAAATTAACATACACATCAAAATGACCTAATCTTCTACATTCTCTAGTTGTGTAGCCCTGGGCTAATTAAGATGATGAATTTTAACTCTTGAGAGTGTAAAAATGAAACCAAATGGACCCTTGCGGGTCCATTTGGTTTCATTTTTACACTCTCAAGAGTTACATCAGGTTAACCAACTTAACTGGGGACCACCTGGAACCCTCTCAGGGACCACTTGTTGAAAACCCCTGGTTTAAAGCACCCAAGTAGGAAGTAAACTTGAATGCAAAATTTACAATATATTTTTGGGGGGCAAGTGACCATGAACTGAGGGCAAGTAGAACCTGACTTGCACTTGCCCGATGGGCAAGTGTCTCAGAGACCTTAGTGTCAACCCCTGCAGAGAGAGACAGAGAGAGAGACAGAGAGAGACAGAGACAGAGAGAGACAGAGAGAGAGAGACAGAGAGAGAGAGAGACAGACAGAGAGAGACAGAGCAGGGCTTGACACTAACACTTGCCCGGGGCAAGTAAAAAAATGGTGGGGCAAGTGAAGGCTGCTACCTGGTTGCCCGATCAGGCAAGACCTGTGTCTTTCCCTGCTTTCTAGATATCCACAATTCCAGGCTGGATTTGGGAACAAAACAGGCAAATTAACATACACATCAAAATGACCTAATCTTCTACATTCTCTAGTTGTGTAGACCTGGGCTAATTAAGATGATGAATTTTAACTCTTGAGAGTGTAAAAATGAAACCAAATGGACCCTTGAGGGTCCATTTGGTTTCATTTTTACACTCTCAAGAGTTACATCAGGTTAACCAACTTAACTGGGGACCACCTGGAACCCTCTCAGGGACCACTTGTTGAAAACCCCTGATTTAAAGCACCCAAGTAGGAAGTAAACTTAAATGCAAAATTTACAATATATTTTTGGGGGGCAAGTGACCATGACCTGAGGGCAAGTAGAACCTGACTTGCACTTGCCCGATGGGCAAGCGTCTCAGAGAGAGAGAGAGAGACAGAGAGAGAGACAGAGAGAGGCAGCCCATCGTGGTGGCGACGAAGGCAGCAGTCGTCGGCTGGACGGTCCCCACCATCGCCGTGAGCCCAGGCCCACCTCTTCAACTGGAGAGGAACGTCGGAGGTCGCGAACACCACATCGTCGGCACTCCGGCAACCCTTCCAGTCCTGAGGGGGAGGACCTGTGGGTCGCGGTGGATGAGTGGACTCCTACCACCGGGCCTGAGACTGCCACCAAGCAGAGGGACCAGCAGGAGGAGATCTTTCTCCTGGATGATGACCCCATCCTGGAGTTGCCCTTGGAGGACTTCCTCCGCCACTTGATGGAGAAAGAGTCGGCGAGAGGATAGGAAGCCAAGGACAGCTCCATGATGGAGGCATCATCCCCCCCCAAAAAAACACAAAAACCTTTTTTTCCTCTCCTGTTGCTGTGACCTTGACGTGGTGGAGTGGCTTAAGGACCCCTTGAGTCCGAACTAACAACAGCAAAATCTATTTCATAGTGAATTTGTGTGGTGTTAGCCTGACCTCAGTCTGAATTGTCATTCCGTTTCACTTCATTATTCAGACTGAAGTCCCTCTCCACCGCAGCAGTTTCTAGGATGGGTGTTATCAAAGCAGCAGTCTTAAAGGGAGCCCTGCATATGAGACAAATATGGATAAATACATTATACTTGCCCTCTATAACTAGAATTAAATATTTAAAACACATAGAATAAGCTCTTTATTTTTAAAATAGTTAATGTTTTTATCCCATGTGGGCATTTTACTGTGCCTGTCACATGGTCTCATAGTGATGACGTCACAGTAGATCTGTGTTATAGTACAGCTAATGAAACATTCCATGATTAAACAGTAGTGGTGTCAAAAATATCGATATGAATTGATAATCGGTTTAAACATCAACGATCTGACTGTATCGATGTGTGCAATGTCTACATCGGTACAAGTAGCGTCTGAATCGCACGTTGGTTCGATCCTAACGTCATATATGGATTCAAGTACAGTATCTGCGGGCAAAACACAGATTTGCAAGCCCAAAACACCATGCACTGCAGCAGGGAGGCAACTGGTAGAGAAAGAGACAGAGAGAGACAGAGAGAGAGAGACAGAGATAGACACAGAGAGACAGAGAGAGAGACAGAGAGAGACAGAGAAAGAGAGACAGAGAGAGACAGAGCTGGGCTTGACACTAACACTTGCCCGGGGCAAGTAAAAAAAAAAAGGTGGGGCAAGTGAAGGCTGCTACCTGGTGAAGGCTGCTACCAAATGGACCCTTGTGGGTCCATTTGGTTTCATTTTTACACTCTCAAGAGTTACATCAGGTTAACCAACTTAACTGGGGACCACCTGGAACCCTCTCAGGGACCACTTGTTGAAAACCCCTGGTTTAAAGCACCCAAGTAGGAAGTCAACTTAAAGGACCGTTTCGCCAATATAAACTGGGCCGCTCCTCGGCTTTAGTATCCTATCTGTTCATGTAAAAATATAAACATTTTAATTTGGTCAATGAATGCCCAAAAAAGACGCATTTGGCGCATTTATATTCAGAGCGCTGTTGGATCCCTTGTCCTACATTACCCACAGTGCATTGCGCGGCATTTCCTCCCACTCCGCTGCCTCCAGGAAGTAGGCTAGAAGCATGTTTTCCTTTTTCTCTCGGTGTTGTTGTAGCGCGATGGAAAGTATAACGTCCATTTAGCGCTAGTAGTAAAACTAACAGTAGTAGTAGTAGTACTATTGTAGTATTGGTAATAATAGTCATTTCGTGTCGGCGAACGGTGATGGATGGACGTCGCACTGCGACACACATTTCAGGGACCACTGGACCAGTTACACCGGACTAATGGCAGAATGGACGCAGCCGTGGCATCGGTATGTATATATGACTGTATAGTCAGCTATACTGTATGGACTGGGAATCGGTAATGCTACAGATAAAACAATACGATTTCCTTAAAATGCATGGCCATCTGGAAATGTAAATGTGTGGTGGAACTGGACTTTTTAGAACAGGGGTTTTCAACAGGTGGTCCGGGGACCACCAGTGGTCCCTGAGAAGGTTCCAGGTGGTCCCCAGGCTAAATGATGGAAAGTTGGCTAACCAGATGTAACTCTTGAGAATGTAAAAATGAAACCAAATGGACCCTTTCGCGTCCATTTGGTTTCATTTTTACACTAAAGAGTTAAAATATTCATCATCTGAATTAGCACCACTTAAGAAGTTTACGCTGTTTTGTGGGCAAAATACAGCCTGGATTTGTGGACAAAATCAAAATAATTCTTTTTCAGGTCTTTGGTGTGATAATGCAATCAAATGGTGGTCAGTGGCTCAAATGTAGAATAAATGGTGGTCCCTGGCGTCAAAAAGGTTGAAAACCCCTGTTTTAGAAGACCAAAACATTATTGTTTTGTAAAGTAGGCTACCACAAATGTTTCACACCTCCATGAATAGACAATGTTCCGAGTACCAGGAATCATGCAGATGCATTTGTAATGCTAAATGCCCAGTGCTACCATTATGAGTTTCTGGTACTTGGGTGAGAATTGATGATGCTAAAATACCTCTTTGTTGTAATTAATACCACCACAACATAGAATACCACGATTACTGCATATTTGAACTACAAAATATTAGCAGATATACAAGGTCAGTGTCACTTGGTGCTGTGCTACAAGCTTGTACATCTGCTATTTTATATATTTTTTACAAAAATGAAAAACATTATTGTTTACCATAGTATTGTCTCATGATTTTGACAGAGGCCAATAATTGCATATTTTATTTGCAGGAGCTAAGGTCCTGGTGGGTGTCATCACCTCAAGATGGTTCAAGTGGTTTAAGGAAGTATACAATATATTATAGTTTACTTTATGTTACTGTAATGGCTATGAAGACATCTAGACACAATCTTGATCAATATTTTAAAATTAGATCACATTGATGTATCAAACATGTACTAATTAAACTCTCTGAAACTGTAGTGTTGCATTTATAAATAATGTACATTTTAAATGACTAATGAGAGGGGGGAAACTTTACCTGTGTGTGTGACCTCATGTTACAGTTCAATAAACAAGTCAAGACGTATTTCCATGGTCTTATTTGTATAAAGAGAATGATTGTGAATGATTTGTAGTTCCACAGTAGCCTTTGACGACAATTTCAACCTTAGTATTGGTGGAGTGTATAAATACAATAGCCCACATGAATAAATAAACTTGACATCAAATCAACTATATTTTAATATTATTTTATTATTAGTGATTTAACAATTCTACTGAACACAATATGGAATCTATCAAACTTCATGTACAAGTGCATTAGTCAGACTCGGAGGTCACTGCAGGCAGGAGTCGATGACCCGACGATGGATCTGGATCTGGGCACACGGCTGTGAGAGAAGACATAAGTCAAAAATGGTGAAAACACTCAAAGATGATTGAGTGTGTAGGCTACAGTATGATTCATGTGATGTATGCTTGTACAGTATATTGGACTCAATTTAAAATGTACAGACCAAATTATGCTACAACTGAATGGCACGTGTTAATTTCACATTAGAAATATTGCATGTATCAGAGAGCCTGTCTGTCATGCACAATGCAAAAACACTGAGGTGTGTGTGTGTGTTTTGCTGAAAAAGAAAACTGAGAGAATACAGCTTGTCAAAAATGCATGAGTAAATTTATATACCCACTACTGCAAATACTTTGGCGTTTTATTGTGGCTATTTTATTTCTCCATTGATCTCTAAAATACTTTGTGCTGCATTTCATTTCATGAAAGGTGTTACACAAATTGATTTATTATTAATCAGTGCAAGGCACGTTGTGTAATTTGTACAATGTTGTCAGTTTTATAGTATAGTTTGTTGCTTTCTTTTGAGGTACAGTATTATAAACAGATGCTAGTGTGACAGATGCAATATTACAGAGTGAGACAAAGGACGGTATACAATATTTACATTTTTACAGAACTTGGTCAGACTTGTTGGCTACTGGGAGATGAGGGGAGCAAATATAATACAGCTAATAGCTTGCGATGTGCTTTATGTATAAAGTTTGAGTTGAGTATGGAAAGCTCACCATTCTGTCCACGAAAAGATCAGCTTCTGTACACCTTCATCTTCATGGGCTGACCTGATGAATACAGTTGTATTTATATGCTGAAACATGAGCAAGCATCACATGAATATGGTTTACAGCAATGGTTCTCATTTCCAAACTATTCCATGTCAAGGACCCCCAAATTTATTCCATAGACCCCACTAAGAGAAATGCCATCTCTTGGGACCCCCAATTTATATTGTAAGATGAGTTGGGCAACTCAGATTTAACTCAGTTACAGAGTACACCCATAACGATTTGGCTACTGCAACTATCATTTAGCAAGGGACCTCCTGAACTCCCTCAAGTAGGCCTACCCCTAGTAGGTTTCAACCTTTTTCATGTCCAGGACCCACCATTTATTCAGCATTTGAGCCACGGACCACCACTTGATGACATTTTAGCCCCACAGTCCTCAACGATTTGATTGCTTTTGTCCACAATACCAGGTTGGACTTGGGAACCAACACAGGCAAACATGCAGATCAAAATGACCATTAATCTAATACATTCTCTAGTTGTGTAGACCTGGGCTAATTCCCATGATGAATATTTTAACTCTTGAGAATGTAAACATGAAACAAAATGGACCCGCAAGGGTCCATTTGGTTTCATTTTTACACTCCTAAAGAGTTACATCTGGTTAACCAACTTAGCTGGGGACCACCTGGAACCCTCTCAGGGACCACTGGTGGTCCCCGGAAAACCACTGCCCTAGCCTACAGGGCTACACGACCGTATTGTAAACAATACGTCGTACACACACACACACACACACACACACACACACACGTACACTTACTTCCAACTGATGTCCCTCTTGCTCCATTCCTGTGCAGAAAGGTTTGCGTGTGGATCCAGTGATGTGATGGTTCCCTGTGTGTGTCAGCTTCACCCAAGACTTAGCTAGACGACGTTAGCTACACCGGCGTTAGCATTAGCCCTTAGCTACGTGGCTGGCTTCCTGGCTGGCATAGGCTCCGTGGCTGCTGCACTCCAGTGTCCACCTTCCACAACAACTTGCTTACATTTCTTCATTATATTTAAGTAGGAGCCTACCACATATTCTGCCAATAAGTAATAATAATCTCCTCAACAAACGGCAGTTATACTGGCTTGTTGTCTTGTGTTGTTTGGTTAGGCAGTTTCACCCCGATGGCAAGCCTACCGGTCCAACACTCGCTGTAGTTTTAGGCAGCGGGACGTTCTATACCAGTGACGTCACTGGGGGAGAATCTGACAACTTGGGAAGCACGGCGCTGGAGCCACAGAATCCAAATGTTATTAATCAGGGGCTCATTAGCATGTTGGTCATTAGCATAGCATGTATGCTAATGACCAACACCACACAAAGAGTGTTGAAAAGTGGCGAAGTTGCCCTTTAAATGCAAAATTTACAATATATTTTTGGGGGGCAAGTGACCATGACCTGAGCGGAAAAGTAGAACCTGACTTGCACTTGCCCGATGGGCAAGTGTCTCAGAGACCTTAGAGTCAACCCCTGCAGAGAGAGAGACAGAGAGAGAGAGAGACAGAGAGAGAGACAGAGAGAGAGACAGAGAGAGAGACAGAGAGAGAGAGACAGACAGAGAGACAGACAGAGAGACAGAGAGCAAATCATCTCCAGAGTTATGCAACGCCCCCTTTAAGGCCTTATAAGGCGCTGAAATAAACCTCACACGTGATTGGCTGAGTGCGTCCACATCTCACACGTGATTGGCTGAAAGGATTTAGGCACATTGTACACCTGTAACCTGATGGGTATATATACCGGTGCGATACCGCATTTCCTCAGTCTGTGAGTGAACTTTCATTCCACAGAATTTTATTCCCTTTACTAACTGCAAGCTCTTTCAAAGATGTACGGCCAGTCTTGATTGGCTAGTCGCAGGTCTGGGCGGTACAAGGTGGACCACCACCGCGACCGCAGCCGCGTTGCCACGGTGTCCTGCTCTGGGGACCATGGTGGACATTCCTCCATGAGCCTCAAGGCAGCCCATCGTGGTGGCGACGAAGGCAGCAGTCGTCGGCTGGACGGTCCCCACCATCGCCGTGAGCCCAGGCCCACCTCTTCAACTGGAGAGGAACGTCGGTGGTCGCGATCACCACATCGTCGGCACTCCGGCAACCCTTCCAGTCCTGAGGAGGAGGACCTGTGGGTCGCGGTGGATGAGTGGACTCCTACCACTGGGCCTGATACTGCCACCAAGCAGAGGGACCAGCAGGAGGAGATCTTTCTCCTGGATGATGACCCCATCCTGGAGTTGCCCTTGGAGGACTTCCTCCGCCACTTGATGGAGAAAGGGTCGGTGAGAGGATAGGAAGCCAAGGACAGCTCCATGAGGCATCATCCCCCCAAAAAAACACAAAAACCTTTTTTTCCTCTCCTGTTGATGTGACCTTGACGTGGTGGAGTGGCTTAAGGACCCCTTGAGTCCGAACTAACAACAGCAAAATCTATTTTATAGTGAATTTGTGTGGTGTTAGCCTGACCTGTCTGAATTGTCATTCCGTTTCACTTCATTATTAAGACTGAAGTCCCTCTCCACTGCAGCAGTTTCTAGGATGGGTGTTATCAAAGCAGCAGTCTTAAAGGGAACCCTGCATATGAGACAAATATGGATAAATACATTATACTTGCCCTCTATAACTAGAATTAAATATTTAAAACGCATAGAATAAGCTCTTTAGTTTTAAAATAGTTAATATTTTTATCCCATGTGGCCATTTTACTGTGCCTGTCACATGGTCTCATAGTCTACATCGGTACAAATGGCGTCTGAATCGCACGTTGGTTCGATCCCAACGTCATATATCGATTCAAGTACAGTATCTGCGGGCAAAACACAGATTTGCAAGCCCAAAACACCATGCACTGCAGCAGGGAGGCAACTGGTAGAGAAAGAGACAGAGAGAGACAGAGAGAGAGACAGAGAGAGAGAGAAAAAGAGAGAGAGAGACAGAGAGAGAGAGACAGAGAGACAGACAGAGAGAGAGAGACAGAGATAGACAGAGAGAGAGACAGAGAGAGAGACAGAGAGAGAGACAGAGAGAGAGACAGAGAGAGACAGAGCTGGCTTGACACTAACACTTGCCCGGGGCAAGTAAAAAAAATGGTGGGGCAAGTGAAGGCTGCTACCTGGTTGCCCGATCGGGCAAGACCTGTGTCTTTCCCTGCTTTCTAGATATCCACAATTCCAGGCTGGATTTGGGAAACAAAACAGGCAAATTAACATACACATCAAAATGACCTAATCTTCTACATTCTCTAGTTGTGTAGACCTCAAGGTTCAAGGTTCAAGGTTTAACTTTATTGTCATTTTACATGTTGCCATGAAAACGAAAAACGTACTCAGGTCCAGCCAGTGCATATTAAAGATCAATAAATAATTAAATACTAAAAACTAATATGTTGAGTAAAACCAAGCAGCATAAAAACAGTAAAAGACATTAAAAAAAAACCTGGGCTAATTAAGATGAATTTTAACTCTTGAGAGTGTAAAAATGAAACCAAATGGACCCTTGCGGGTCCATTTGGTTTCATTTTTACACTCTCAAGAGTTACATCTGGTTAACCAACTTAACCGGGGACCACTTGGAACCCTCTCAGGGACCACTTGAATCAGAATCAGAATCAGAATCAAGCTTTATTGTCACATCACATTACAAGTAACATGGGTGAAACTCTTGTTTGTGTAGGCTCCTCAATGCAGTTAGAAAAGACAGAAACAAACACCTATCTATACGTCATCATCCTATGATAATAAATAAGAAATAAATAAGAGGTAAATAAATATGTCTGTGATGTAGCCTGTGTCAGTCTGTAGGTTAAAAAGAGATACAAAAAGTTCCGTCTATGTAAGTAATAGACCTAGTTCCTATTCAGCAGTCTGACCGTTGAAACATAGAAACTATTTAGCAGTCTGGTGGTGCTACTCTTGATACTGCGGAAGCGTTTCCCGGGCCGTGGGTGCGGCAGTGGTTCGAACAGACGGTGGCTGGGGTGATGAATGTCACCAATAATGTTTTCCGCCTTTGCCACACAGCGTCTCTCGTGTAGTTCCTGGACCGCAGGAAGCTCCTCTCCCACGATTCGCTGTGCGGTTTTCACCACTCTCTGCAGTGATTTTTGTTCAGCTTTGGTGCAGTTCCCGAACCACGCAGTGGAGCCGCTTGTCAGGACACTCTCGATGGTGCTCCTGTAGAATGCCCTGAGGATGCGTGGACTCACCCTGAACTTCTTCAGGCGCCTCAGGCAGTAGAGCCGTTGTTGGGCCTTTTTCACTACCTTTGTGGTGTGTGATGACCACTTCAGGTCCCTCGAGATGTTTATTCCGAGAAACTTGAACTCACTGACCTGCTCCACTGTGTCACCGTTGATGGTAATCGGTGCGTACTTTCTCTCTTGTCTCCTAAAGTCCACGATCAGTTCCTTTGTTTTACTGACGTTTAGAGCCAGGCTATTCTCCTTGCACCAATGCGTCAGTTTCTCAACCTCTGCTCTGTAGGCCGTCTCGTCGTCGTCGTCGTCGATCAAGCCCATGACTGTCGTATCGTCCGCGTATTTGATCAAGACGTTGGAGCTATGCGTGGCTGTACAGTCGTATGTGTATAGCGAGTACAGGAGAGGGCTCAGGACGCAGCCCTGGGGGGCACCTGTGTTGAGGGTCCGGGGGTCCGACGTGATGTTGCCCATCCTTACCACCTGACGTCGCTCAGACAGAAAGTCGAGTATCCAGCTGCACATGGTTGAGTGCAGGCCTAGGTCCCTCAGCTTTGTGCCCAATCTGGCTGGAATGATGGTGTTAAAGGCAGAACTGTAGTCCACAAAGAGCATCCGTACACATCTGTTTTCCCCCCTCTTGTCCAGGTGGGAGAGTGCAGTGTGTACGGCCAAGGCGACTGCGTCGTCAGTTGAACGGTTCTGACGGTACGCAAATTGCCATGGATCCAGCGTGGCAGGCAGCACGGAGCAAATGTAGTCCCTCACCAGTCTCTCAAAACACTTGCTGACTATCGGTGTCAGAGCGACCGGTCTCCAGTCATTGAGGCACGTCACCTTAGAGTGCTTGGGGATCGGGACCACGATGGATGACTTAAAGCCAGGGGGGACCACAGCTTGGGAGAGAGAGAGGTTAAAGATGTCGGTGAACACTCCTGCTAACTGGAAAGCGCAGGCCTTAAGCACACGGCCCGGGATGCCATCCGGGCCAGCTGCTTTGCGGATGTTGAGCTGCTGGAAGGCCCTGCGCACATCCTCCTCCCGGATGGTGAGAGGGCTGGTGTCCACAGGTGGCGCAGACAGTGGCTGTGTTATACCTTCAGACTCGAACCGGGCGTAGAAGGTGTTAAGCTCGTTCGGGAGGGAGGCAGAGGGGGTCTCTGCAGATCTAGCCCTTCCTCTATAGTCTGTGATGGTGCGCAGCCCTTGCCATGTTGTCCTCACATCTCCGCTCTCAAACTGGGTCTCCAGCTTGTTGAATACCCCTGGTTTAAAGCACCCAAGTAGGAAGTATACTTAAATGCAAAATTTACAATATATTTTTGGGGGGCAAGTGACCATGACCTGAGGGCAAGTAGAACCTGACTTGCACTTGCCCGATGGGCAAGTGTCTCAGAGACCTTAGTGTCAACCCCTGCAGAGAGAGAGACAGAGAGAGAGAGAGACAGAGAGAGAGACAGAGAAAGAGAGAGAGACAGAGTGAGAGAGACAGAGACAGAGAGAGACAGAGAGAGAGACAGACAGAGAGAGAGAGACAGAGACAGAGAGAGACAGAGAGAGACAGAGACAGAGAGAGACAGAGAGAGACAGAGACAGAGAGAGACAGAGAGAGAGAGAGAGAGAGACAGAGGGTGCGTTCAGATATACATGGCCTGTCATGGCGTGGTGATAGATAGCCATATGGGCCAGGTCCTCGATTTCCCACAATGCTTTGCACGATCTGGGTAGTGGCTAAGAAGCAATGAGGATATCCTCACATCTGAGTGTAGTTTTCCAATGCACCATATCCCCTGGTGCATCCATTCAAATAAAAACGAAATCACATCTGCACAAGCCCTGCCTGGTGCATAAATAACAATCAGCCCCTAATATAATAATATAATTTCTCTAAAACACTCAATAAAGCACCTCAGTGCTGTCAGTTCTGTGCATAATCCTATCTGAATCCAGTCTCTTTTACTCGCTTGCCAACAGAAACAGACTACAAACCCCAGATTCCTCCAATCCTTGCTTCTCTCCTATTGGTTTCTGTGTGAACCACGTGGTGAAGGGGGCGTGGGCTGACACACTGACATACCGCTGCCAGGACTACACCGGTGCCACATGACAGTTTGACATGTGTGGGGGAGGGGGGCATCAGTCACATATCACTCTGTAGGCATGTCACCATATGTCAAACACTCCCACCATATGTCAAACACGGGCGGGCTTTATAAGCGAACCAATACGAGATCGTTGAGTAACGAGTGACGTTTATGACACCAAGAGGTGGAGTATCACTTGTAGTCTCCTGTTTGTCTCTGAATGGGACAACAGCACTGGACAACGCACAGAGCCATCTAGTGTCAGAGTTGCGACATTGAGGGGTGAGAAACTGAGTTGCTGTTCATGCAGTTAAATAGAGGAGTTGGAAATACATTGTTTTCAATTAGGGTGGCGATATTTTAGGGCATAAGTGCAACATGGCAAGTGTTTTAAAATAGTATTGTAGTAATGACTGCAGACTCTGTAGCCTAGTGTTTATGTTGTGTATGTAGCCTATCATAAAGGGATTTAAGACCATCAAAGCTGAGGCAAGGACTTTTCCCTGGTGTCCCATTCTCAGTAGAAGTCTATGTACAAGAGCCCCCATGAAGTGAACGGAGTTGGCGTAGGCTAACTCTGTCTACACTCTATGGCTCTGTGTCCGCAACGTCCCTTCCCTCCTCCTCCTCGCTCCCTCTCCGGTCCCGATTATTAATTCAAGTTTGAATTGTGCATTAAACATTGTATAAAATAGGCTACATGAACGCTATGGAGAGCTATGGAGGCAAGTACAAACAGAAGCTTTCACCAGCCAGTGTTGAGGGAAATAACCAATCAGTACATAATGTGACATTGTTCATATTACATCTTGTTATTATTTTTGCATGAGATCAGTGTGATTTTTAGTATGTAGGCCTATGTGTTGCATATTTTGTATAGAACTGAAGACCTTTGCTATAATCTCTCTTAATGACTTGTGGAGTCTTGACGAGTCATTATGGTATTTTGAACTCACATTAATGAATGAAATGCCCGGAAAAATAATCCGATCCCTCGCCTTTTATTTCTCTCATCGGAGCGCAGCTGTGCGCAGCTGTGTTGATCATCATGACATGATCTTCTCATATCCACGTGGAGATGCCGCTGCAACTGATGCATTTCATCATAGAATTATTAACCATCAGCTTCCGGTGCGCTGCTCAGCGGCTGCACTGCGACCCAGCGTACCTTGTATGCCTTAATGTTTAATGTTTGTCCGTGTCCCTACGTTATGTCAGCCGTTATGTGTGTAAGGATATGGAAGACGAGGGCCGTGTCTATCGCTCTGCTGATCCTGTGGATTATAAACTCCTTTGAAACATGCCTGTCAGTCGAACTTCTGTCTCAACACTCTGACAGCAACACAAACAACAACTGGGGCGGAGAGCCGGCTAGGCTCGCCTGTGTATACAGCCGAGATGTGCTGCTGTCACTACGACCAGAGCCTACGAACGACCACGTCTGTCTGCCTGTGTTGAACAACATACCAGAGGAGTTGATCCGACACCGAAGGAAAAGGAAAAGAGGGAAAAGAGGAGGCATTCGGAATCGGCTAAGGAGGAGATTCACTCGCCCCCCGCTTCCCTCGATTGTTCTGGCCAACGTGCGTTCCTTACACCATAAAATCGGCGCGATACGGACATACGCAATTGCGTATGTCCGTATCGGTACAGTAATGACTTTCGTGAAGCATCGCTGTTTTGTTTTACTGAAAGCTGGTTAAAACCATCAAAACCAGACTCACTCTACGAAGTCCCCGGATTCACTCTGGTGCGTCTTGACAGAGGAGGAGGAGGAGGATACGGCGGTGTATGCGTGTACATTAATGATCTCTGGTGTCGATCCTACTCAATAAAAGTGAGACTATCTGACGATCCCAATGTAGAGATCCTGGGCATGACGTTAAGACCTTTCTATTTGCCCCGCGAATTCGGATGCGTTCTGCTGTTTGTTGTTTATGTGCCACCTAAAGGACCAGGAAGAGCTGCACAAGCAGCAAAGACTATTGCTGACTGTGTGCACGAGCTCCAACTGCAGTACCCTGACGCACCAGCAGTCGTCCTTGGAGACCTAAATCAGTGCTATCTTGACACTGTGTTGCCGGGATTCGAACAGTATGTCAAAGACGCGACGAGGAAAAATAATATTTTGGACAAGTGCTATGTAAATATTCCAAATGCATATGTAGCCAAGATTGGGCCACCTATAGAGACCTCTGACCACAATGTTGTGTGTATGACTCCAGTCTATAAATCCAAATTAAAAAGGGGAAAGGTTGAAAAGAAGGTAATTAGAACATGGTCAAATGAATGTAAGGAGCAACTACAAGCATGCCTGGATTGGACTGATTGGGACACTTTCAGAGATGGTCCACTGGATGAAATCACCACAGTCACAAACGATTACATCAATTTTTGTGTACAGTTGGTTGTTCACACAAGGGAAATAAAAATATATCCAAACAACAAGTCATACGTGACAAAGGATATAAAACATGTAATAAATGAAAGGAAAAGAGCCTTCATAAATAAAGATTTCGGTGCACTTAAATTGGCAGATCAAAAGTTGAAAAACAAAATGAGGCAAGCGAAATTGGCACATAGAAAACGCCTGGAGGATGCATTCAATGCCAATAACCATAAAAAGGCATGGGATACCATGAAAGCCATGACGGGAATGTCAACTCCCACCAAACCCATTGTAACAGACAATGAACTTGGGTTTGCTAACGAACTAAATACCTTCTTTGCTCGGTTCGAAACATTGGACAATTCCTCAAAGTGCACCGAAATACTGAAGGCTGTAACACCTGCCCCCTCTGACAGAATTACAATCACTGAAGAGGTTGTTAGGAAAGTGTTTCGGTGTACTAACACAAGGAAAGCCAATGGTCCGGATGAGTGCAGTGCTTTTCTCCTCAAACATTTTGCATCCGAGTTGGCTCCAGTGTGGCAACCCATATTCCAAACCTCTGTAGACACACACACAATCCCTCTGTCTTGGAAAACATCACACATCAAACCACTACCCAAAATCCCATGTCCCAAAGAACATAAGGATTATAGACCCATAGCTCTTACCTCAGTGATCATGAAATCACTTGAGAGAATTCTGTTGGAACATCTGGTTATAACTACGAAAGACAAATTCGATCCATGCCAGTTTGCCTACAAAAAGGGTTGCGGTACAGAGGATGCGGTGGTCACACTGTCCCACTTAATTACAAAACACTTAGACAAGTCAAATAAGAATCATGCAAGGGTTCTTTTCTTAGACTTCTCATCAGCGTTCAACACTATACAGTCCGATATCCTAGTGAGAAAGATGGTTCAGTTGGAACTGAATCCATACTTGATTCACTGGTATGCCTGTTTTCTTACTAATAGAGTGCAGAGAGTGAAGGTTAACACGACCACCTCATCAGCATTAACTACTAATGTTGGCGCCCCCCAGGGGTGTGTAAGCTCAGCTGTACTTTTCACCCTCTATACTGACAGCTGTCGTACTGAGGAATGTCTGTCTGAGTGTCGTACCGACACACCTGATCAATACATTCTAAAGTACTCAGATGATACCGTTTTGATTTCTTTGCTAGATAGTTCCAGTGATCCTGGACTGCACCAACGCAGAGTAAATAAGGTGGTCGAATGGAGTGATAACAACGCTCTCATCATTAACACAAAAAAGACAGAAGAGATTGTTTTTGGTACACCACAAGAGATACACAGTTCTCCTATTACTATACATGGCGAAACGATCACCCAGGTATGTTCATACAAATACCTTGGAGTAGTAATTGACCATCTGCTGTCATGGAAGGATCAGATTGAATCAGTGTGTAAGAAAACAAAGCAAAGAATCTACTTCTTACGCAGGTTAAGATCCTTTGGTGCAAGCAGACAGATTCTTCTTTTGTTTTTCACTTCTGTTATTATGAGTGTTCTTCATTACTGTAGTACCACCTGGTATGGATGTTTGTCTGCAGCCCTAAAATCACAACTGCTGCAACAACTGAACATTTGTTCAAAGATTGTTGGACAACCACTTCAGAGACTTTATACATCCATGTATGATAACAGCATTCTGAGGTTAGCAAGGAATATTACCTCAAACACTAGCCATGTTCTGTATGGAGAATATAAATTGCTGCCTTCAGGAAGAAGATATCGTGTCCCAGCATACAATAAGGTCAGACTAAAAAGGTCCTTTGTCCACCAATCGACTTTGAGGTTAAATGAGGAGCTGTAATCACAGAGTGACCTAGGAGATGGACACTGCTTTGTCTTCATGTCTTTACGTATGTCTTGTTCCTTGTTGTACCATGTCTAATGTGTAAATGTGTTCTCTGCATACAATGGCTGTTGGGTCGCAAGACAAATTTCAGTGTAAACTGACAATAAAGTACTATATCATATCATATCATCATGTAACGTTCTATTTGTTTGCTATGTTTCTGTGAAGATGTCATCTTGAGAAAAGGAGAGTTTTTCAAACCTCGGGTTTGTGGTCTCTGTGCCCTATGCTGCGGGCCTGGCTGGCCTTGATCGTCATTAAACTCTACGTAATTCCCTTCACTGCATTAAGTTCCATATAATGTGCCCATCCTGGCCATTGACCACATAATGCCTGCAAAACTAATTTGGTTATAGAAACATGTATAGTTGTGCAGTTGCCTTGCGTGCGCCATGGTTATAAAGTGGCCAAAAAAGCTGCATGTCTGTGGTTTCGGAGACGCAGCCAGACGCGCATTACGCACAGGAGTTGAGAGTGTGATCGAGAGAGCCAGCGAAATCCAAAAGCGACCTCGCCCGCGGGCGCCCGGTTTCGAAAACGGGCGCCCGCTTTCACAAAAACGGGCGCCCGGTTTCACAAAAACGGGCGCCCGTTTTCAAAAGCGGGCGCCCGTTTTCAAAAGCGGGCGCCCGTTTTCACAAACTAGGCTATGCCTAAACCTAACTCTAACCCTAAACTTAACCTCAGTAAACCTATGCCTAAACCTAACCTAACCCTAACCATAACCTTTTGAAAAGGGCGCCCGTTTGTGAAAACGGGCGCCCGTTTTTGTGAAACCGGGCGCCCGTTTTTGTGAAAGCGGGCGCCCGCTTTTGAAAACGGGCTCCCGCGGGCGAGGTCGCTTTTGGATTTCGCCCCTGCTGGTGATCGATGTAAAACTGTAATCATATAGCCTAGTATTGCGCACTCGCAATACTACGGTATACGTCTGTGCGAGAGAGAAAGGAGGCCGGGGATCATTTCTTGGTGCCGCTAACTTCGCCAAGCGTGTGTGTGTTTAGTTTTGCTTATTTTGTCTGCTTCACTGCTTTCGTCCGTGGTTCATTGCGGCATGGCCCGCCACTTCTTTTCATATGATTTAATCATAGATTATGGCGAAACAAAACAAATGTGATTGGCTCCGCATAAGCCTTACAACATAATGCTACTTTGCATTTAGTTAATATCTTTATATGATGATGGGATGGTCAGTGAGAGAGCATTTTCCAAACGTCGGGTTTTGTGCTGTTGCTGGTGCGGTTTTGATGCGCCGCTGTGATCTGCGCTCCTCTCTGCTGCTGCTCAGGGCCGGATCTAGAGGGGGGCAGGGCCCCCTCAAACAGGCATCCTGCCCACCCAATGAAAGGTAATAACAGTTTTCTGCCAGTGGTCTGGGACCACTTTTGGTCCTTGAGAGAGTTCCAGGTGGAAAGTTGGTTAACCAGATGTAACTCTTTGAGAGCGTTTTACACTCTCAAGAGTTAAAATATCCATCATCTTATTAGCCCAAGTCTACACAACTAGAGAGTGTAGAAGATTAATGGTCATTTTGATCTGTATGTTTGACTGTTTTTTCCCCAAATCCAGCCTGGAATTGTGGATAAAATCAAAATAAATCTTTAGTTTTGGTGTCTGTGGGGCTAAAATGTCATCAAATGCTGGTCCGTGGCTCAAATGCCGAATTAATAGTGGGCCCTGGTGTCAAAAGGTTGAAAACCACTGTATCATATGAAAAACTTTATGAGTTTTTCATATGAGAAACTTGGAGTTTCCCACCCTGTCATTCTTCCAGCCCACCCTAGTAGGGCTGGCTAAATCCGGCCCTGCTGCTGTTGCTGCTGCTCCGTGACTGCGGTAGAGTGAGCCGCCGCGGCTGAAAGCTCAGTAATGTGAGCTGCTGTCCGACAATTTCTGCAAACGCACAAAAACCTCAACTCTGCAAGAAAACTACACAGAGGCGTTTACATCCGATTCCGCGTCTCCAAGTGGCCATTTTACTGTGCCTGTCACATGGTCTCATAGTGATGACATCACAGTAGATCTGTGTTATAGTACAGCTAATGGAACGTTCCATGATTAAACAGTAGTGGTGTCAAAAATATCGATATGAATTGATAATCGGTTTAAACATCAACAATCTGACTGTATCGATGTGTGCAATGTCTACATCGGTACAAATAGCGTCTGAATCGTACGTTGGTTCGATCCTAACGTCATATATCGATTCAAGTACAGTATCTGCGGGCAAAACACAGATTTGCAAGCCCAAAACACCATGCACTGCAGCAGGGAGGCAACTGGTAGAGAAAGAGAGAGAGAGACAGAGAGAGAGAGACAGAGAGAGACAGAGAGAGAGAGAAAAAGAGAGGGACGGAGACAGAGAGAGACAGAGACAGAGGGAGACAGAGATAGACAGAGAGAGAGACAGAGAGAGACAGAGAGAGAGAGACAGAGACAGAGAGAGAGAGAGACAGAGACAGACAGAGACAGAGAGACAGAGAGAGACAGAGCAGGGCTTGACACTAACACTTGCCCGGGGCAAGTAAAAAATGGTGGGGCAAGTGAAGGCTGCTACCTGGTTGCCCGATCGGGCAAGACCTCTGTGTCTTTCCCTGCTTTCTAGATATCCACAATTCCAGGCTGGATTTGGGAAACAAAACAGGCAAATTAACATACACATCAAAATGACCTAATCTTGTACATTCTCTAGTTGTGTAGACCTGGGCTAATTAAGATGATGAATTTTAACTCTTGAGAGTGTAAAAATGAAACCAAATGGACCCTTGCGGGTCCATTTGGTTTCATTTTTACACTCTCAAGAGTTACATCAGGTTAACCAACTTAACTGGGGACCACCTGGAACCCTCTCAGGGACCACTTGTTGAAAACCCCTGGTTTAAAGCACCCAAGTAGGAAGTAAACTTAAATGCAAAATTTACAATATATTTTTGGGGGGCAAGTGACCATGACCTGAGGGCAAGTAGAACCTGACTTGCACTTGCCCGATGGGCAAGTGTCTCAGAGACCTTAGTGTCAACCCCTGCAGAGAGAGAGACAGAGAGAGAGAGAGAGAGACAGAGACCAAATCATCTCCAGAGTTATGCCACGCCCCCTTTAAGGCCTTATAAGGCGCTGAAATAAACCTCACACGTGATTGGCTGAGTGCGTCCAGATCTCACACGTGATTGGCTGAAAGGATTTAGGCACATTGTACACCTGTAACCTGATGTGTATATATACCGGTGCGATACCGCATTTCCTCAGTCTGTGAGTGAACTTTCATTCCACAGAATTTTATTCCCTTTACTAACTGCTAGCTCTCTCAAAGATGTATGGCCAGTCTTGGTTGGCTAGTCGCAGGTCTGGGCGGTACAAGGTGGACCACCGCCGCGACCGCAGCCGCGTTGCCACGGTGTCCTGCTCTGGGGACCATGGTGGACATTCCTCCATGAGCCTCAAGGCAGCCCATCGTGGTGGCGACGAAGGCAGCAGTCGTCGGCTGGACGGTCCCCACCATCGCCGTGAGCCCAGGCCCACCTCTTCAACTGGAGAGGAACGTCGGAGGTCGCGATCACCACATCGTCGGCACTCCGGCACCCCTTCCAGTCCTGAGGAGGAGGACCTGTGGGTCGCGGTGGATGAGTGGACTCCTACCACCGGGCCTGATACTGCCACCAAGCAGAGGGACCAGCAGGAGGAGATCTTTCTCCTGGATGATGACCCCATCCTGGAGTTGCCCTTGGAGGACTTCCTCCGCCACTTGATGGAGAAAGAGTCGGCGAGAGGATAGGAAGCCAAGGACAGCTCCATGATGGAGGCATCATCCCCCCCCAAAAAAACACAAAAACCTTTTTTCCTCTCCTGTTGCTGTGACCTTGACGTGGTGGAGTGGCTTAAGGACCCCTTGAGTCCGAACTAACAACAGCAAAATCTATTTCATAGTGAATTTGTGTGGTGTTAGTCTGACCTCAGTCTGAATTGTCATTCCGTTTCACTTCATTATTCAGACTGAAGTCCCTCTCCACTGCAGCAGTTTCTAGGATGGGTGTTATCAAAGCAGCAGTCTTAAAGGGAACCCTGCATATGAGACAAATATGGATAAATACATTATACTTGCCCTCTATAACTAGAATTAAATGTTTAAAACGCATAGAATAAGCTCTTTAGTTTTAAAATAGTTAATGTTTTTATCCCAAGTGGCCATTTTACTGCGCCTGTCACATGGTCTCATAGTGATGACATCACAGTAGATCTGTGTTATAGTACAGCTAATGGAACGTTCCATGATTAAACAGTAGTGGTGTCAAAAATATCGATATGAATTGATAATCGGTTTAAACATCAACGATCTGACTGTATCGATGTGTGCAATGTCTACATCGGTACAAATAGCGTCTGAATCGCACGTTGGTTCGATCCCAACGTCATATATCGATTCAAGTACAGTATCTGCGGGCAAAACACAGATTTGCAAGCCCAAAACACCATGCACTGCAGCAGGGAGGCAACTGGTAGAGAAAGAGACAGAGAGAGAGAGACAGAGATAGACAGGGAGAGAGACAGAGAGAGAGACAGAGAGAGAGAGAAAAAGAGAGAGAGAGACAGAGACAGAGAGAGACAGAGAGACAGACAGAGAGAGAGAGACAGAGATAGACAGAGAGAGACAGAGAGAGAGAGACAGAGAGAGACAGAGAGAGAGACAGAGAGAGAGAGACAGAGAAAGAGAGACAGAGAGAGACAGAGAGAGACAGAGCAGGGCTTGACACTAACACTTACCCGGGGCAAGTAAAAAAAATGGTGGGGCAAGTGAAGGCTGCTACCTGGTTGCCCGATCGGGCAAGACCTGTGTCTTTCCCTGCTTTCTAGATATCCACAATTCCAGGCTGGATTTGGGAAACAAAACAGGCAAATTAACATACACATCAAAATGACCTAATCTTCTACATTCTCTAGTTGTGTAGACCTGGGCTAATTAAGATGATGAATTTTAACTCTTGAGAGTGTAAAAATGAAACCAAATGGACCCTTGTGGGTCCATTTGGTTTCATTTTTACACTCTCAAGAGTTACATCAGGTTAACCAACTTAACTGGGGACCACCTGGAACCCTCTCAGGGACCACTTGTTGAAAACCCCTGGTTTAAAGCACCCAAGTAGGAAGTAAACTTAAATACAAAATTTACAATATATTTTTGGGGGGCAAGTGACCATGACCTGAGGGCAAGTAGAACCTGACTTGCACTTGCCCGATGGGCAAGTGTCTCAGAGACCTTAGTGTAGACCCCAACAGAGAGAGAGAGAGAAACAGACACAGAGAGAGACAGAGAGAGAGACAGAGAGAGAGACAGAGAGAGAGAGACAGAGAGAGAGAGAGACAGAGAGCAAATCATCTCCAGAGTTATGCCACGCCCCCTTTAAGGCCTTATAAGGCGCTGAAATAAACCTCACATGTGATTGGCTGAGCGCGTCCACATCTCACACGTGATTGGCTGAAAGGATTTAGGCACATTGTACACCTGTAACCTGATGGGTATATAAACCGGTGCGATACCGCATTTCCTCAGTCTGTGAGTGAACTTTCATTCCACAGAATTTTATTCCCTTTACTAACTGCTAGCTCTCTCAAAGATGTACGGCCAGTCTTGGTTGGCTAGTCGCAGGTCTGGGTACAAGGTGGACCACCGCCGCGACCGCAGCCGCGTTGCCACAGTGTCCTGCTCTGGGGACCATGGTGGACATTCCTCCATGAGCCTCAAGGCAGCCCATCGTGGTGGAGACGAAGGCAGCAGTCGTCGGCTGGACGGTCACCACCATCGCCGTGAGCCCAGGCCCACCTCTTCAACTGGAGAGGAACGTCGGAGGTCGCGATCACCACATCGTCGGCACTCCGGCAACCCTTCCAGTCCTGAGGAGGAGGACCTATGGGTCGCGGTGGATGAGTGGACTCCTACCACCGGGCCTGATACTGCCACCAAGCAGAGGGACCAGCAGGAGGAGATCTTTCTCCTGGATGATGACCCCATCCTGGAGTTGCCCTTGGAGGACTTCCTCCGCCACTTGGAGAAAGAGTTGGCGAGAGGATAGGAAGCCAAGGACAGCTCCATGATGGAGGCATCATCCCCCAAAAAAAAAACACAAAAACCTTTTTTTCCTCTCCTGTTGCTGTGACCTTGACGTGGTGGAGTGGCTTAAGGACCCCTTGAGTCCGAACTAACAGCAAAATCTATTTCATAGTGAATTTGTGTGGTGTTAGCCTGACCTCAGTCTGAATTGTCATTCTGTTTCACTTCATTATTCAGACTGAAGTCCCTCTCCACTGCAGCAGTTTCTAGGATGGGTGTTATCAAAGCAGCAGTCTTAAAGGGAACCCTGCATATGAGACAAATATGGATAAATACATTACACTTGCCCTCTATAACTAGAATTAAATATTTAAAACGCAGTAAGCTCTTTAGTTTTAAAATAGTTAATGTTTTTATCCCATGTGGCCATTTTACTGTGCCTGTCACATGGTCTCATAGTGATGACGTCACAATAGATCTGTGTTATAGTACAGCTAATGGAACGTTCCATGATTAAACAGTAGTGGTGTCAAAAATATCGATATGAATTGACTGGTTTAAACATCAACGATCTGACTGTATCGATGTGTGCAATGTCTACATCGGTACAAATAGCGTCTGAATCGCACGTTGGTTCGATCCTAACGTCATATATCGATTCAAGTACAGTAACTGCGGGCAAAACACAGATTTGCAAGCCCAAAACACCATGCACTGCAGCAGGGAGGCAACTGGTAGAGAAAGAGACAGACAGAGACAGTAGCCACGTTTCCATAAGCCCTATTTTTGCGCAAAAACAGCTCTTGCGAAGAGAATGTTGAATGGAAACACTTCAAAATGCGAATAAGTTTCCATTTTGCGCAAAAATATTTTCTCGCTGAAAGGTGCCGTATTTTGGAGCGTATCGGAAGAGTCTAATGCGCAAATGAGGTATGGAAACAGCTTGCGAAAAGACTTTGTATTGGAAAGCACTGGACACGCATTATAGCGCATTTGAAGAGTTGTGTGGCCTGCCGATGAGAGCATTGTTATGTTATTTGTTAATTTAAGTTATATTTCTACAAAAAAACGCTCAGAACAGACGAGGGACGCATGGCCAATAACGTTCAGACTCCCATCGCGTTTGTTCATCAAAGACGCAAGGCAGCTACAGGTCCTATATTTACAGTATCTGATCTGTATCATCATGCATGATAGCTAAGACACGCAAGTGATATCAGACATAAACAGCTGTTTTACATGACCGGGCTCTGCCCTTATAGATATTATTCCGTTAATAAAGTTCAAACCCTTTTTCCTCGCACGTGTCGCGCTGCAGATGACATGGTGTAGTCTACAATATCGCATTTCATCAGTTAATGGAAACAGCGGACAATTCGCTCTTCTTTTTTCGACTTAAGTTCATACTCTTCCTATTTTCGCAAAGGTTTTATGGAAACGTGGCTAGAGAGAGACAGAGAGAGAGAGAGAGAGAGAGAGAGAGAGACAGAGAGAGACAGAGAGAGAGACAGAGAGAGAGAGACAGAGACAGAGACAGAGACAGAGAGAGACAGAGACAGAGAGAGACAGAGCAGGGCTTGACACTAACACTTGCCCGGGCAAGTAAAAAAAATGGTGGGGCAAGTGAGCGCTGCTACCTGGTTGCCCGATCGGGCAAGACCTGTGTCTTTCCCTGCTTTCTAGATATCCACAATTCCAGGCTGGATTTGGGAAACAAAACAGGCAAATTAACATACACATCTTCTACATTCTCTAGTTGTGTAGACCTGGGCTAATTAAGATGATGAATTTTAACTCTTGAGAGCGTAAAAATGAAACCAAATGGACCCTTGTGGGTCCATTTGGTTTCATTTTTACGCTCTCAAGAGTTACATCTGGTTAACCAACTTAACTGGGGACCACCTGGAACCCTCTCAGGGACCACTTGTTGAAAACCCCTGGTTTAAAGCACCCAAGTAGGAAGTCAACTTAAATGCAAAATTTACAATATATTTTTGGGGGGCAAGTGACCATGACCTGAGGGCAAGTAGAACCTGACTTGCACTTGCCCGATGGGCAAGTGTCTCAGAGACCTTAGTGTCAACCCCTGCAGAGAGAGAGACAGAGAGAGAGAGAGAGACAGAGAGAGAGACAGAGAGCAAATCATCTCCAGAGTTATGCCACGCCCCCTTTAAGGCCTTATAAGGCGCTGAAATAAACCTCACACGTGATTGGCTGAGTGCGTCCAGATCTCACACGTGATTGGCTGAAAGGATTTAGGCACATTGTACACCTGTAACCTGATGGGTATATATACCGGTGCGATACCGCATTTCCTCAGTCTGTGAGTGAACTTTCATTCCACAGAATTTTATTCCCTTTACTAACTGCTAGCTCTCTCAAAGATGTACGGCCAGTCTTGGTTGGCTAGTCGCAGGTCTGGGCGGTACAAGGTGGACCACCGCCGCGACCGCAGCCGCGTTGCCACGGTGTCCTGCTCTGGGGACCATGGTGGACATTCCTCCATGAGCCTCAAGGCAGCCCATCGTGGTGGCGACGAAGGCAGCAGTCGTCGGCTGGACGGTCCCCACCATCGCCGTGAGCCCAGGCCCACCTCTTCAACTGGAGAGGAACGTCGGAGGTCGCGATCACCACATCGTCGGCACTCCGGAAACCCTTCCAGTCCTGAGGAGGAGGACCTGTGGGTCGCGGTGGATGAGTGGACTCCTACCACCAGGCCTGATACTGCCACCAAGCAGAGGGACCAGCAGGAGGAGATCTTTCTCCTGGATGATGACCCCATCCTGGAGTTGCCCTTGGAGGACTTCCTCCGCCACTTGATGGAGAAAGAGTCGGCGAGAGGATAGGAAGCCAAGGACAGCTCCATGATGGAGGCATCATCCCCCCCCAAAAAAACACAAAAACCTTTTTTTCCTCTCCTGTTGCTGTGACCTTGACGTGGTGGAGTGGCTTAAGGACCCCTTGAGTCCAAACTAACAACAGCAAAATCTATTTCATAGTGAATTTGTGGTGTTAGCCTGACTTCAGTCTGAATTGTCATTCCGTTTCACTTCATTATTCAGACTGGAGTCCCTCTCCACCGCAGCAGTTTCTAGGATGGGTGTTATCAAAGCAGCAGTCTTAAAGGGAACCCTGCATATGAGACAAATATGGATAAATACATTACACTTGCCCTCTATAACTAGAATTAAATATTTAAAACGCAGTAAGCTCTTTAGTTTTAAAATAGTTCATGTTTTTATCCCATGTGGCCATTTTACTGTGCCTGTCACATGGTCTCATAGTGATGACGTCACAGTAGATCTGTGTTATAGTACAGCTAATGGAACGTTCCATGATTAAACAGTAGTGGTGTCAAAAATATCGATATGAATTGATAATCGGTTTAAACATCAATGATCTGACTGTATCGATGTGTGCAATGTCTACATCGGTACAAATAGCGTCTGAATCGCACGTTGGTTCGATCCTAACGTCATATATGGATTCAAGTACAGTATCTGCGGGCAAAACAGAGATTTGCAAGCCCAAAACACCATGCACTGCAGCAGGGAGGCAACTGGTACAGAAAGAGACAGAGAGAGAGAGACAGAGATAGACAGGGTGAGAGAAAGAGAGAGAGAAAAAGAGAGAGAGACAGAGAGACAGACAGAGAGAGAGACAGAGAGAGAGACAGAGATAGACAGAGAGAGACAGAGAGAGAGAGAGACAGAGAGAGAGACAGAGAGAGAGACAGAGAGAGACAGAGAGACTTTGACTTTTTAAAAACCCCTTTATTTAAAAAACTAAAAGGACAACAGTCACTTCAGTCCAGTCATCTCATAAAATCACGTATAAAGTGCATACATTAGGATTTCACCTGAACACCGAGCCAAACACCAAGACCCCCTCATCAATTAAACAAACAGCGTCATTAACACACCATTGATGTACAAACAAGTCCAGTGTTCTCATCTCTTTATGAAAATTAAAATCAACCCATACTCTGGCCCTGACCAGTGAGATGAAGACTCTAACCACATCCTGTAATGCCCCCCTCTCCACCCTGTTTCTCCTGGTCAAGTAGGTCGCTAATTTTGCCTCCCCCAGCACAAAATTTAGCAACTGCCACTTGCTCGCGTTTCTTTTTTGGTAGCCCGCTCCAAAAATAAAAACAATTTTGGACCATTTCTCTTCAAACAAAGAAAACAACGCTTCTAGTACACCAAATAGAGCACCAATCCTGTCACATTCAATGAAACAATGAACAATAGTCTCCTCCTTTCCACAGAAAGGACAACCACTTAAAACAGTTGGGTTCATCTTTGACACGATCGCATTGACGGCCACTGCCCCATGGAGAATCCTCCACTGCAAGTCCCCAGTCTGTTTTTTTGATGGGAGCTTGTATAAAGCTCTCCACCCTGGTTTGCTTTCAATGTCTTGATCAAAAAGCCTCCTCCACATTGTGTCCCCCCTCCCGTTTAGTTTTTCCCTGTTAAGGGCCTTAACACAGCACATGTACAACCGCTTCCCATCTATGAAGTACAACTCAGCATTTTGCCCCCTTTTTTCTTCAAGCAATGGTCCTGAATATCCCCTCAAATCAGGCCATACCTCCATTTCTGGAAAAGGGTCGTCCCAAAGTGGGGTCTCTTCCCCCGCACTGTAGCTTTTTAGGAGATCAAATTCGTCCTGAGAAAGTCTCTCAGTCCAGCGCCCCAAAATATGCTCTACGTAGCGTACTGACCTCACCCCCAGACATTCAGCTACCGTGTGTGCGTCCTTTAAGCTAGGCCCAGCAACGTCCACTAATTTTCCCAGAGTCACCACTCCAGCAGTGCACAGTTTATTAGCGAGATCAGGTGTCGTGTCATCCTGAATGTCCAGCCTGCCCCCCCCAACGAGTGGCTCTTCCAAAAACCAGTGAAGCGACGAGAGGGGTGGCTCCACTACCCTCCACTCTAACAAGGACCATGCCTTAAAAACAGACCTATAGAAAACCGACAGGTCAGTCATACCCAAACCTTTCATATGTGTTAAAAACAAAGCCCCATCCAACCCCAGACCGTCCACCCTCCTCAAGATGGTGCTAGTCACATCTTTCCAGATTAGGTACTGATATGGTGCTGTGAGATATTTCTGTAGAAACTGTAACCGAAAAGCTGCCCATTAGCCCTCCTCCTTAGGCAAAAAGAGAACAGCTTGAGGTACCCAATGCATCCTGTCCCAGAAAAAATCAACCATCAACGCCTGTATTTTCCTCATTAGACCACTTGGTGGTTCCATGCATGCGAGACGATGCCACAAAGTACTGGCCACCAGGTTGTTGATAATCAACGCTCTTCCCCTGAAAGACATTTTGGGTAGCAACCACTTCCATTTGTTTAATTTCCCTTGCACCAAATCCAAAACATTTTCCCAATTTTTATTCATGGTTGCTTCATCACCAACGTAGACGCCCAAATACTTAAGCCCCCCCCTTGACCAAGTTAGGCCTCCTGGTAGCTTTGGAAGACCCCCTTCCCACCTCCCCACTGCTAGGGCCTCACTTTTCTGCCAGTTTACCCTGGCTTTGGTCAAAAAGCAAAAATCGTCTACAGTCTTTCCCAACAGATCAACATCTCTTTGATTCGTGACCAGAATTGCGACATCGTCCGCATATGCTGACAAGACATGTGCTGTGTTGAACCCCGGCAGTGTCAGGCCATCAAGGTCAGATCGTAGCCTATGCAGCAGCGGCTCGATAGAAAGGGCATACAACATTCCAGAGAGTGAACAACCCTGTCGGAACCCACGTTCTGCTTTAAAAGGAGCACTGAGTCCCCCGTTTATTTTGAGCATACTTTCAATGTCTCGATATAACACCTTGATCATGCCTATGAGACCTGGGTGCAGTCCAAACCGCTCCATGATCTCCCACAGGTATTTATGCTCCACCCTGTCAAAAGCTTTGCATTGGTCAATTGAGATAAGACTGACATCAAGACCTAATGAACTGGAGACGTCCAAAACATCACGAATCAGAGACACATTGTCCACAATAGACCTACCGGGCACGCAGTAGGTTTGGTCTAGGTGTACAACCTGGTCAAGCACCTCCCTGAGTCTATTGGCTAGAGCCTTGGACAGAATTTTATAGTCTGTACACAGGAGAGACACCGGCCGCCAGTTCTTAATGTCTTTTAGGTCACCCTTCTTGGGCAGCAGGGTCAACACCGCTCTCCTGCAACTTTGCGGCAAAACCGAATGTTCAAAGCTTTCACTCAGCACGTCCAACAAGTCCTCCTTCAACTCCTCCCAGAAAGCCTTATAGAACTCCACAGTCAGCCCGTCAACGCCAGGGGCTTTGCCCCCCTCCATGCCTTGCAAAGCAGCGCTTAGCTCAGCCAGTGTGAGAGGTCCCCCCTGACCACAGTCCTCGTTGGGGGGAAACTGAGGAAGTCCCTCACAGAATGAGGAGAACAACAGTTCATTGTCTTTGTATTCACTCTTGTACAGTTCAGCATAAAACTCCACTGCCGCGCGCCGGATCTCACCCGCCTCCGTAAGCTCCTGCCCTCCAGGTGACCGTAACGTATGCAGGAACCTGCTCTGTCCATTCTTTTTCTCAAGCCCAAAAAAGAAACTGGAAGGTGCATCCATCCGATTCACGCCCTGGAACCTAGACCGCACCAAAGCCCCCTGCGCCTTAATGCCCAGCAGCTCTTCAAGCATGCACTTTTTTGATTTTAGGACTTCAAAATGTCCCTGCTTTCCTGTGGCCTCGCTCAAATTCTGCAAGTCCACTAAATGAATCTCCAGAGCTCTCATTGATCTGGCGATATCCCTCGAGACATTGAGAGTATACTGCTGGCACAGCTGCTTAATCTGAACTTTACCGCAGTCCCACCACTGCTTCAAAGACAAGTAGCTGTCTTTTTCAGTTCTATATTGTGTCCAAAAAAGCTTAAAGGTGTCTTTAAAATTTTCATCCAGCAGCAAAGTGGAATTAAAATGCCAGTAGGCACTCTTTGGTCTGACATTATTGATGAAAATATCACCCACTACTAGAGAGTGGTCAGTAAATCCCACTGGCACAATGCCACACTTCTTAACAGCACCAAACTGATGTTTAAAAACATAGAGCCTGTCCAGCCTGGCCAAAGACATGATGTTATCTCTTACATGAGCCCATGTGTATTGTCTTTCAGCAACATGTAGCTCTCTCCACATGTCCACTAAGTCATGCGTTTCAATAATGTTGCTCAGTGCCCTTTGCGACTGTTTGTGAGGTTCGACATGGTTGCGATCTATTTCAGAATTTTGTGTACAATTGAAGTCCCCCCCAAGGTACAAAAAATCAGTTGAGTTACATGACATCAAAAAATCATTCAGTGCACTCAGAAACAAAACTCTGTCCTGCCCAATAACCGGTGCGTAAATATTTATGAAAATAATTGTGTGATTATCATACTTTGCCCTGATAGTGGGGTTTCGTCTCCATGTTAAATGTGGATGTCATTTACAACTCTTGTAAAAGTTTCACTTTCAGTCCTAATTTGTTGGTGAGGGTCTATAGAACCATTTTGGTTCGAGTGGCCCGCACACAAATTAAATATTTGGCCTGTAGGGGGCGTAACAAGGTGCCAACCCTACCAAAACATGTAAACTGTTGTAACTTTTGATCAAATTGTCCAATCTGTACATATGGGATATCTATGGATTCACAATCAGGAGTAGCATTTGCTACCTAAACCTAATTACACATAAAATATATTTTTTCATCGATTATTGGTGTATATCGACAAAAATAGCAAGCAAAACAAGCTAAAATTAGCTAAAACCGAAGTGAGTTTCCATCTCCATGTTAAATTTAGTTGTCGTTTACAACTTTAACTTTCAATACTAAATTCTAGGTGAGGTAACCATTTTGGTTAGAGTGGCCAGCACGCAGATAAAGATTATTAGGGGGGGCTTCCAAAATATGATATATGACTGTCGTAACTTATCCAATCTGAACATATGACATCTGAACATATTCACATTCAGAAGTAGTATTTAGTCATTTAGACCATATTACCCCAGCCCCCCACCCTCCCACCCCCCACCCCCTGGTGTGTATCCACAAGAATAGCACGTAGTCCAGCATCTATGGGCAGTATTTTGATGATAACAGCATGAATTTTGGAACACAGTTGGAGCATGTCATTAGGAGCATTGTTGGCTATGGCACCATCACAGATTTGTCCCTTGGTAATCCTGACAGCTATTTTCTAAAATATTAATTCTAGTAAATAGTCCCACATTGTCAATGATGAGGAATTCAGTGGTACTATTTACATTTGTCCTGTGACCATGGTAGATACTGTATTTCTCATAATGGCCACCACCTGCTGATATTTTAACAGTAATTAAAATTCTCTGATCCTGATTCTGGTAACTAATCCTACGTTTTCAAGGACGAGGTCTAAAGGATGGCGTGGGGTGAAGGCTTCCAGCCAGAGTTTCTCCTCACTTCTTATGGCGTCAGTGTTCTGGGGCTATGTCAACTATGTCAATGCCATTGTCTTTGCTGAAGGTTTCTTTCCAAGTCTCTAGCTCAGCCCTGCAAGGTCTAACCCAGACTTGTGCAGATGGCTGCTGGCTCATCTGGAGGCCCCAGTTTGTGTGATTAGGTGGGGTTGACTGCCGCAATCAGGATTAGGGGCTTGACCCTTTCAAACTGTGGCAGTCTAGCCAAGTGTCTGCATTTGTTTTGGAGGCTATATACAGGAGACAGTTTCTCACCAGCACCAGGTATCATGAGGTGAAGGCTCCTTCAATTGCCATTGTTGTTGAGTCTTCATGGGGAGAAGCATTATGCATTCCGAACCATCTTCAAGAAGGACATGAGAGTCGAAAAGAATGGTCACCATGGTGCAATATAACTACTTTGAGTATGACTATTTTCCTGTCAACTAGCTTGTGTGTGAAGGTACAGCACTTCAGCAGTGGTTTTCTGGATGGGATCTGGCTAGAAGTACACAGGCTGGTGTTGGATCTGGGTGGGGATCTGGCTAGTAGTACACAGACTGGTGTTGGATCTGGGTGGGGATCTGGCTAGAAGTACACAGACTGGTGTTGGATCTGGGTGGGGATCTGGCTAGAAGTACACAGACTGGTGTTGGATCTGGGTGGGGATCTGGCTAGAAGTACACAGACTGGTGTTGGATCTGGATGGGGATCTGGCTAGAAGTACACAGACCGGTATTGGATCTGGATGGGGATCTGGCTAGAAGTACACAGACTGGTGTTGGATCTGGGTGGGGATCTGGCTAGAAGTACACAGACTGGTGTTGGATCTGGATGGGGATCTGGCTAGAAGTACAGACTGGTGTTGGATCTGGATGGGGATCTGGCTAGAAGTACACAGACTGGTGTTGGATCTGGATGGGGATCTGGCTAGAAGTACACAGACTGGTGTTGGATCTGGTTGGGGATCTGGCTAGAAGTACACAGACTGGTGTTGGATCTGGATGGGGATCTGGCTAGAAGTACACAGACTGGTGTTGGATCTGGGTGGGGATCTGGCTAGAAGTACACAGACTGGTGTTGGATCTGGGTGGGGATCTGGCTAGAAGTACACTGACTGGTGTTGGATCTGGATGGGGATCTGGTTAGAAGTACACAGACTGGTGTTGGATCTGGATGGGGATCTGGTTAGAAGTACACAGACTGGTGTTCTGACCTCACTGGGTACTGGTCAATCGGGTAGAGCTGGTTTGAGTTGGAGTGAGTACTAAGAATATGTCAGCTGATTTCATGGGCTCACTTGATTTTCACATATAAAACATAAAACGTTTTGTCATCAGAATCAAGATTGTATGTTGTATGAGCTGAATTGGTAAAACAACAGCAGATGATGGCCACCATAGCTGTCATCACAGACCCATAGCCAAAACAATTCCTTGTGGCAGGCTTTAACTTTGTGCCAAATGTCATGCTTTCATTGAAAAGTGCACAATTTTCACACATAGAGGCTGGGCTATAAGTGGGTATGCCTAACTTTAATCCCCCCAATACTGTATTGTTTCTATTTATTTACAATTTATACCATTACTCATTCATGATAGGTAGGCACTAACTTCATCCTTCTAGGTTCAACAGAATTTAAATTAGGTGCCATTTGAAGTAATTTGATATACATGGGCGTCCATGTTTTCCATATCATATTCCAAACATTAATATTTGAAATCCAGTTAATTCCTGGGTTAGTATTGACTTGATATAGCAAAAGAAAACAAAGAAAAAACAGCGAAAAAACAGCAATTGTGAGAAAATAAAGACTTTTAAGAAAAACAAAAATCCGATTTTGGTCCATTTTGAAATTAGGCAAAAAATGCATATTTTTTTCATCTACAGATGGGCCACTCGAACTAAAATTGTTCTATAGCTCATCATCTACAAATTAGAAGCGAAAGTCAAACTTTTACAAGAGTTGTAAATGACGGTGTGTCGTGGGACCCCACTATGACAATCAACAGTCTGCCTTCTACCTTAACCTGAACATCATAAGAGATGGGAGCGAGACTCTTTGAGAACAGAATAGCGACTCCCCCACTATTAGAGCTCAAAGAACTCAAAACCACCTCCCCTTCCCACTCTGCCCTCCAATCCGTCTCATTTCTTCCATCAGTGTGTGTTTCTTGCACCATCATGACATCAATACTTTTCATTTTAACTAGTTCATATAGCAGTGCCCTTTTTCTAAAGTCCCTTGCCCCATTCAAATTCAAAGTGGCAATTCTGAAGCCAGCCATTTGTGAGAGAAAAAAGGGCACCAACCATGTAACCAGAAAAAAACAAACAGTGAAAATGACACAAAAATTAGACTGTTTTCCTTCCATCATTATTCTCTGGTTCTTGATTCACTTTCTGTAAAAGCTTTCTGACCCTGTAAATCTCTTGCTCTGTAAAAGCCCCTCTTCCTTTTTTCTTCATATTCTCCTTAGCAGAGTATATAAAAGATTTTTTCCGAGGGAAAAACTTGGACACTTTTACTCCCTTTACATTTTTCGTTTTGTGCAGGAACTGTTTCATTTCTGCCAGACCATAATGGGTTAACTCATCATCTGACAACTCGCATTCCCAGGTCCCAGACTCAACACCCTCCAAATCCGTCTCTTCCTGCTCCATCTGGCTGTCATTTTTGCCCTCAGTAGCCTTTTTTGGCTGTGACCCAGTGGGGTCCTTTTTTGCCTTTCTTTTCTGGCTCATGGTCTTTAAACCATCCTCCTCACTCCTCATATCCAACTCAGTTGCAAACATCCCATCCGCCATAGCAGCGGCCCCCTCCTGCCCCGCTACGCTGCTCTCCTGCGTGCCCAACAACTCCTCATCACTAGCAGTAGCATGCTGACTTTCCTCAAGTTCATCTGCCTCCTCCTCCTCCTCCCCCTCCCGTCGATCAGCCTCCTCCTCCATTCCAGCAACCTCCACCCTCGTTTCATTGCTCACTGTTTCCCCCGCCTGCCCCCCCGCCGTGGAGGCTCTCCTCGCCCCCCAGCCCCGTGTGGTACTCGGCCCCGCACCGGGCGCCGCGGCGGGCGGCCGCTCTGGGCAAGAACGGACCAAGTGCCCCTCAGCCCCGCACCCAAAACATTTCATACTCTCCGTGGTGGCGAAAAGAGTATAATCAAAGCCATCCACCGACAGCTTAAAATTCACTTTCATGTCTTGCGTTCTATCATTCAAGATCATAAAAAGCATCCGCCTGTGCGTGTGTGTCTTAGCTCAGGCGATTTGCAACCTGACGGCAACTTTTTGACAGCCGACACAACTTTGCCAAACCTACTTAACTCCCTCACAATAAGCTCGTCATTTATAAATGGGGGGACATTTGACAGCATTACTTTTGCTGCTGGTGTGGCGAGGGGCGACACAGCCACAAAAGTTTCATTTATTATGACGCCGTTTGCCACCACGGCATTAGCTTTCTCCACACTGTCAACAAAGATGACGACCCCGCCGTTCATCCTCGCGGCTGATCTAACACTCGCCGCACTGACAACTTTTGCCACAGCAACACTACACTCCTCCACGGAGCACGGGAAAGTTGGCGTGACTTTAATGCCATGCTTTCTCGTTAGAGCGTTCAGCTCCATAACGCCGACCAACAGCAGCAGCCGCTGCTGCGGCGTTCAAACAACTCACAACCCCGCTGCCTAAACAGCGGTGACAAAACCACTTATCAAAACAAGAGAACCGCTCTAAAACACAGCACAATAAAGCATGAAAGATAGAATGAAAAGACTCACTCGCTCTGGAGACACTCACTCCGCACCACCACTCCACACACGCTCGCACATGCGCACGAGAGAGAGAGAGAGAGAGAGAGAGAGAGACAGAGAGAGACAGAAAGAGACAGAGAAAGAGAGACAGAGAAAGACAGAGAGAGACAGAGCTGGGCTTGACACTAACACTTGCCCGGGGCAAGTAAAAAAAATGGTGGGGCAAGTGAAGGCTGCTACCTGGTTGCCCGATCGGGCAAGACCTGTGTCTTTCCCTGCTTTCTAGATATCCACAATTCCAGGCTGGATTTGGGAAACAAAACAGGCAAATTAACATACACATCAAAATGACCTAATCTTCTACATTCTCTAGTTGTGTAGACCTGGGCTAATTAAGATGATGAATTTTAACTCTTGAGAGTGTAAAAATGAAAACAAATGGACCCTTGCATGCCCATTTAGTTTCATTTTTACACGCAAGAGTTACATCTGGTTAACCAACTTAACTGGGTACCACCTGGAACCCTCTCAGGGACCACTTGTTGAAAACCCCTGGTTTAAAGCACCCAAGTAGGAAGTAAACTTAAATGCAAAATTTACAATATATTTTTGGGGGGCAAGTGACCATAACCTGAGGGCAAGTAGAACCTGACTTGCACTTGCCCGATGGGCAAGTGTCTCAGAGACCTTAGTGTCAACCCCTGCAGAGAGAGAGACAGAGACAGAGAGAGACAGAGAGAGAGACAGAGAAAGAGAGAGAGAGACAGAGTGAGAGAGACAGAGACAGAGAGAGACAGAGAGAGAGACAGACAGAGAGAGAGAGACAGAGAGAGAGACAGAGAGAGACAGAGAGAGACAGAGCAGGGCTTGACACTAACACTTGCCTGGGGCAAGTAAAAAAATGGTGGGGCAAGTGAAGGCTGCTACCTGGTTGCCCGGTCGGGCAAGACCTGTGTCTTTCCCTGCTTTCTAGCTATCCACAATTCCAGGCTGGATTTGGGAAACAAAACAGGCAAATTAACATACACATCTTCTACATTCTCTAGTTGTGTAGACCTGGGCTAATTAAGATGATGAATTTTAACTCTTGAGAGTGTAAAAATGAAACCAAATGGACCCTTGAGGGTCCATTTGGTTTCATTTTTACACTCTCAAGAGTTACATCTGGTTAACCAACTTAACTGGGGACCACCTGGAACCCTCTCAGGGACCACTTGTTGAAAACCCCTGGTTTAAAGCACCCAAGTAGGAAGTCAACTTAAATGCAAAATTTACAATATATTTTTGGGGGGCAAGTGACCATGACCTGAGGGCAAGTAGAACCTGACTTGCACTTGCCCGATGGGCAAGTGTCTCAGAGACCTTAGTGTCAACCCCTGCAGAGAGAGACAGAGAGGGAGAGAGAGACAGAGAGGGAGAGAGAGAGACAGAGAGAGAGACAGAGAGAGAGAGAGAGACAGAGAGAGAGAGAGACAGAGAGCAAATCATCTCCAGAGTTATGCCACGCCCCCTTTAAGGCCTTAAAAGGCGCTGAAATAAACCTCACACGTGATTGGCTGAGCGCATCCACATCTCACACGTGATTGGCTGAAAGGATTTAGGCACATTGTACACCTGTAACCTGATGGGTATATATACCGGTGCGATACCGCATTTCCTCAGTCTGTGAGTGAACTTTCATTCCACAGAATTGTATTCCCTTTACTAACTGCTAGCTCTCTCAAAGATGTACGGCCAGTCTTGGTTGGCTAGTCACAGGTCTGGGCGGTACAAGGTGGACCACCGCCGCGACCGCAGCCGCGTTGCCACGGTGTCCTGCTCTGGGGACCATGGTGGACATTCCTCCATGAGCCTCAAGGCAGCCCATCGTGGTGGCGACGAAGGCAGCAGTCGTCGGCTGGACGGTCCCCACCATCGCCGTGAGCCCAGGCCCACCTCTTCAACTGGAGAGGAACGTCGGAGGTCGCGATCACCACATCGTCGGCACTCCGGCAACCCTTCCAGTCCTGAGGAGGAGGACCTGTGGGTCGCGGTGGATGAGTAGACTCCTACCACCGGGCCTGATCCTGCCACCAAGCAGAGGGACCAGCAGGAGGAGATCTTTCTCCTGGATGATGACCCCATCCTGGAGTTGCCCTTGGAGGACTTCCTCCGCCACTTGATGGAGAAAGAGTCGGCGAGAGGATAGGAAGCCATGGACAGCTCCATGATGGAGGCATCATCCCCCCCCAAAAAAACACAAAAACCTTTTTTTCCTCTCCTGTTGCTGTGACCTTGACGTGGTGGAGTGGCTTAAGGACCCCTTGAGTCCAAACTAACAACAGCAAAATCTATTTCATAGTGAATTTGTGTGGTGTTAGCCTGACCTCAGTGTGAATTGTCATTCTGTTTCACTTCATTATTCAGACTGAAGTCCCTCTCCACCGCAGCAGTTTCCAGGATGGGTGTTATCAAAGCAGCAGTCTTAAAGGGAACCCTGCATATGAGACAAATATGGATAAATACATTATACTTGCCCTCTATAACTAGAATTAAATATTTAAAGGTAGGGGAAGTGATTTGAAATTCATGGTGTAGTACCAGCCTAGGGCACTAGGGGCCCCCAACAGTAGCTACACTATGTGAACCTGCTGCTCGCTCCTGATTGGAGGAGAATTGGTGGTGACCTGGGGAACTTTTATTAGCTCCTCTGCTGGGTGGGGGAGGGGGAAACTCCATATGTGGTTTCCACACCTTATAATAGAGCATTTTAACAGAAAAAAAAAATAGGTGATATCTGACAAAAGTGAAATCACTTCCCCTACCTTTAATAATAATACACATCAGGAAATGATGGAATGAATGAAATGTACTGTGTGGACTACATTTTGCATAGTTCCCGCTACCAAATCTCATTTGCATGTGATAAAAATAGGTGTGAATGTTGTGGAATGTTTTGAGAGATGTCTGTCCCATTGTTAATGGACAGGTGATACTGGGTCAGGCTGAGCCTGTGTAACTATTGCTGAATGGATGTGCCAACAGTTGGACTAATTTTGTGGGATTATACAAAAGTAATTGTTTCTGAGTATAGGATATGAATGTCATTTTAGATAGCTTGTTAGTAGACACAGGTTGTGAATATTGTGCATGTTTTAGGGACTTCTAGGGTGTGTGTGCGTGACTATTTTAAATATAGAGGAGAGCTGGCGGAAATAATTGCTCAGTGTATAAAGAAGAACTCCTTAGATGGCAGCTTAAGAAAAAAAAAATTAATTTGTGTTTCATTTGTAATTAGTAGAAAGTAGTAAACATGATGGTCCTATGACCTGCGCCAGTGCTATGCTACTAATTCTGTATATATTTTAAATATACAGTATGTACAAATGCCCATGTATTCTAACTTAGTGTAAAATATATATATACTGTATATATATATATATATATATATATATATATATATATATATATATATATATATATATATATATATATATATATATATAGAGAGAGAGAGAGAGAGAGAGAGAGAGAGAGAGAGAGAGAGAGAGAGAGAGAGAGAGAGAGAGAGAGAGAGAGAGAACTAATAACATTTTTATTAAATCAAAAGAACTGCAACTCAAAGATGTATTTACATTAAAACCATTAAAAACATATAAAGCACAACATTGGGCAAACGATGTATGTTTAATCGCCCTTTAGTAGGGATCAATGCAAAATACCACTGTGTTTCTGTGAAAGGGGTTATCCTGTTATGTTGCATGGTCAAAAACACATTAGGAACCGCTGGGGAATGTCTGTCCCATTGTTAATGGCAGGTGAGAATGGGTTAGGCCAGGTGTGTAACCCTGCTGGATGGATGGGACAACCAGTTTGCATGAGGTCCTTTTGTATGATAAGTTGAGTGCTTATAGCCGATACTCCTGCAGTATCGTGTTCAACATATTGCTGAATGGCCAACTGATTTGAATGGCCATTTGATTTGCACATGCTCCTATGAGTATGATAAGTAGAGTGCATGTTGAGTAGTCCTATAGTATTGTGTGGATGGAGTGGAATATTTACATTCATGCACTGAATGTGTGGAAAAAATACATCCACACAACATCTTACATTCCAGCATAGTGGAGTGTTTTTTTCTCATTTCAGAAAACACTTGTACAACAGAGGTGTCACCATATTACTGTAGCTGGATATGAACCTTATATCCGACATAAGCTAGTTAGTACATTCATTTCTCCTTTAAATTCGTTTGGACCAATACTGTAAACTTGCCCTTGAAGTGTATTTTTTTGTAATACACAAGCCAAAAAACATAGAAAAGCATAGTTGATCGGAGAAGCATGGAGTTTCAGGCAGCCGAGATGTTGTTCAGATGGTTTGAAGCTTTATTGCAGAGCATCGGCAAAGTGTTACAGCAGGCAAAGTTTGCCCTGGGCCGGAGCCCAGGCAACACGTGTGTGTCGTGTCGTGGTGACACACAGACTGACTCTCGATCACAACATGACATGGGGTTCTTATACATTTTTACAACAGAATACGCATTTACCCAGACGCCAAATGGCGCCATATGCTCTTTGAACTGATGCAAAGTACAATCACACATTCAAATCAAATCCCTTGATCATATGTCCTTTGTTATGTCAACAACCTTATTGTCTCACAAATGTAGCCATGGCTCCAGGTTGGAGCGTCTTAGAACAATGGGAATTCTAATCAGAGGTCACACCTTAGTTACAGATGGATCTTCAACAACCAGACAGCTGACTTTTAAATATACATGTAGTTTTATGAATATTGATTATTAACGAGACTTCACTCCCCCCTTTGATGGTTGATCAAAAACCATCACAAAAAACAATAATCTATATTCATAATTGTTGAAACAGGATGGCACCCCCCTTTGACCCTAGCCAACTTTCTCCTCACAGGTAGCCAAAAGTTCAGTAGGCCTAATTTACAGTACAGAATTTTCTCCCCAAAAGTTATGGATATTTTAAGACTATACACAAAGTTGCCAATATGACTCACTTACTTTACAATTAGCAGAGAATTTCTTCACGTTATTCAAACTTTTTAGACTAAAAATGTTACGCACAATGAACATATCACATAACCCTCCCTTTGAAGGTTACATGACAACAATGCCTCGATTCGCTCTTTAGCAAACCAAGACGAAAGAAGGCCTCTGTTCCGTCACCTTTTGACGAAACAAAGACAGCACCAATATACCGATAAGAAAATAAAAAACACATTTTAAGCCCGCTTAATTTAAACACCTAAAGAGTTACTCCCAACACTTGACCTGTAATTGAATCTATTTTTGGCAACTACGAAATCTCAAAATATAGCAATAATGACGAAATTGAATTTTAGCCTTACATTTAACTGACATTTAGACAAGACTTTGTCGCTTTTGAACTCTCACAAAAGAGCATTTTTAGAATATGAATAATAAACGTGTTTATAACGGATTAAACTCTGCTGTCGTAATCTCACATAGTAGATGGGAGCGGACTTAGAACCAATTTAAAACGCCAGAGTCTAATTATTAATAACTCACAAATCTCTTCATATTTAGGCAATTTAGCCGCATTGAATAAAATAGGCCGTTTTAGTCAATGTTTCTAATTAGCACGACAAATAACATATATAAATCAACATTTGCCTTCTCATTTACGTTGACTTTAGACTCACATAACGCACAGTTTTTGAAATCGAGAACTACAAGGAATATTACGTCTTAAATAGTTTCGACATAAAACAATGGAAAATCTTCTTTCTTACATTCTTACTGTTCTATTTTTACCTGGAAGTGTCCAGTTAAACATGGATCGAGTTGGAGATGTTTTCCTCCGGCTGTGCAGTCCAAGTCCATCTGAAAACACTATCATCTCCCCCCTTCCCAACTCATTTGGCCACAATGAGCTGGGAAAAGAAAAGAAGGCCTCGTCCACGTAGTTTTCATCCACGGATTCCCTCTCGCGGGTTCCCGTGAAGGCCGCAAGCTTGGTGGATCAGTCCCGCGCTGCTGCTGCTCTACGCGCCGCATGGAGAGCTTGCTCCCCACGTGGAGACCCCGCCGCCGGCCAGCTGGATCCCCGGCGCGCCGCCGCCGCCGCCACCACCACGCCACGCCAAGCAGACGAAAGGAGCGTGCACTCTCCTATATGTCAGCCGTGCGCCGCGCTGGGCCGCGTGCGCTTCCATCCATCGTTGTTGCCCCGTCCGGCCCGTCCACGTTGAGATGATGAAGAAGAATCCCCTCGCTTCGGCTATGACGCTCCTCGCCCCGCGCGCTGCAGTCCATCTATGGACTGGCGAGCCCAGCGACTGCAGGCCGCGGATCGTCACTCCTCCGTTGGTGGTCCCCCGCCGTCATCTCGCCGCGTTGAAAGCACCCAGTTGCGCATCTGGGCGATCCTCCGCTCGCAGACAGGACAGCAAACTCCGCACTCCGTCGCCGATCAAAAAACACTCGCTAGATCGAAAAATGAAGCTCCCCTGGTTCTATTCGTCTTCTCCTCGCCTGCCACTTTCAGAAGACACGGGTTCTGCTCGCCTGACGTGGAAAGAGTCCACATCAATCCGACCGGCCAATTTGCACCAAATGAAGTGTATTTTTGATCGGAGAAGCATGGAGTTTCAGGCAGCCGAGATGTTGTTCAGATGGTTTGAAGCTTTATTGCAGAGCATCGGCAAAGTGTTACAGCAGGCAAAGTTTGCCCTGGGCCGGAGCCCAGGCAACACGTGTGTGTCGTGTCGTGGTGACACACAGGCTGCATTCACACATGTATGGCCTGTCATGGCATGGTGATAGATAGACATATGGGCCAGGTCCTCGATTTCCCACAATGCTTTGCAGGATCTGGGTAGTGGCTAAGAAGCAATGAGGATATCCTCACATCTGAGTGTAGTTTTCTAATGCACCATATATCCTGGTGCATTCATTCAAATAAAAAACGAAAACGAAGCACAAGCCCTGCCTGGTGCATAAATAACAATCAGCCCCTAATATAATAATATAATTTCTCTAAAACACTCAATAAAGCACCTCAGTGCTGTCAGTTCTGTGCTTAATCCTATCTGAATCCAGTCTCTTTTACTCACTTGCCAACAGTGAAGGACTACAATATCCAAGTTCCTCAAATCCTTGCTTCTCTCCTATTGGTTTCTGTGTGAACCACGTGGTGAAGGGGGCGTGGGCTGACATACTGACATACCGCTGCCAGGACTACACCGGTGACACATGACAGTTTGACATGTGTGGGGGAGGGGGGGCATCAGTCACATATCAGGTTGTAGGCATGTCACCATATGTCAAACACTCCCACCATATGTCAAACACGGGCGGGCTTTATAAGCGAACCAATACGAGATCGTGGAGTAACGAGTGACGTTTATGACACCAAGAGGTGGAGTATCACTTGTAGTCTCTTGTTTGTCTCTGAATGGGACAACAGCACTGGACAACGCACAGAGCCATCTAGTGTCAGAGTTGCGACATTGAGGGGTGAGAAACTGAGTTGCTGTTCATGCAGTTAAATAGAGGAGTTGGAAATACATTGTTTTCAATTAGGGTGGCGATATTTTAGGGCATAAGCGCAACATGGCAAGTGTTTTCAAATAGTATTGTAGTAACGACTGCAGACTCTGTAGCCTAGTGTTTATGTTGTGTATGTAGCCTATCTAAAATAAAGGGATTTAAGACCATCAAAGCAGAGGCAAGGACTTTTCCCTGGTGTCCCATTCTCAATAGAAGTCTATGTACAAGAGCCGCCATTGGACTGCCCCATGAAGTGAACGGAGTTGGCGTAGGCTAACTCTGTCTACACTCCCTCCTCTCCTCTCCTCGCTCCCTCTCCAGTCCCGATTATTAATTCAAGTTTGAATTGTGCATTAAACATTGTATAAAATACATGAACGCCCATCATCATTTCCTCCCTAGTTTTCTGAAGAGAGCCAGGGAGGCAAGTACAGACAGAATTAAGCTTTCACCAGCCAGTGTTGAGGGAAATAATCAGTACATAATGTGACATTGTTCATATAGCCTAACATCTTGTTATCTTATCTTCATCTTGTTTTGTATGAGATCAGTGTGATTTTTAGTATGTAGGCCTATGTGTTGCCTATTTTGTATAGAACTGAAGACCTTTGCTATAATCTCTCTTAATGACTTGTGGAGTCTTGACGAGTCATTATGGTATTTTGAACTCACATTAATGAATGAAATGCCCGGAAAAATAATCCGATCCCTCGCCTTTTATTTCTCTCCTCGGAGCGCAGCTGTGCTGTATGTGTTGATCACCATGATCTTCTCATATCCACGTGGAGATGCGGCCGCAACTGATGCATTTCATCATAGAATTTAAATAATAATACGGCAAACCTAAACGAATGTGATTGCCCCTGCATAATCCTTAGCCTACAATTTACTGTAACGTTCTATTTGTTTGATATGTTTCTGTGAAGTCATCTTGAGAAAAGGAGAGTTTTTCAAACCTCGGGTTTGTGGTCTCTGTGCCCTAATGATAACGTCATTAAACTCTACGTAATTAATATTCCCTTCACTGCATTAAGTTCCATATAATGTACCCATCCTGGCCATTGACCACATAATGCCTGCAAAACTAATTTGGTTATAGAAACATATAGTTGTGGAGACGCAGCAAGACGCGCATTACGCACAGGAGTGTGGTTCATTGCGGCATGGCCCGCCACTTCTTTTCATATGATTTAATCATGGGCGTAACTTTGGGGTGGACCCAGGGGTCCGGACCCCACCAATATCCAGGGATTATTGTTTGGACCCCACCAATAATATTGGTGGGGTCCAAACAATAAACCCGTCTCATTCACATTGCAGCGAAGAAAGGGCTCCGTCTATTTATATGCTTAATGATTACCTTTGTAGCGGAGCGCCAAATTGTTTCTCTGTAGATCCATCTTTTTTTTTTTTTTTTTTTTTTTTGCTTAACATAGTCCCTTTACCAAAACATTGCACTACTAACATGCCGTGAGTCGGGGTGTGCGGATGTGTCCCCACGCCATCCATTGACTTTGTATTGAAGCCAGGGGAGTGCTACGGCTGGGGGCTGTGTCGTTGCGCTGGGACACGAACATATTATTATAGGGTCTCTAGCGTCTATCCATGCGTGGTATGACTGGATCGGGCCATTCATTCATTACGGCGCTGAGACGTGGGGAAAAACTCGTATTTCTCCGTGTAAGGCCGTGTAAGGTGCAACGTGGGCACATGACTGACAAACGCGAGTGAGAAGGCAAGCAAAAGGAACAAGGTGGACATAGGGAGCCTTTTTTTTTTTTTTTCAAAGAAACCTGTAAGTCACACTATCACTCGATAATGAAATCACGTTTGGAACACATCACGTTAATAGGGCAAAATCGTGCCCTGCTAAATCAATGAATCAAGACAAGTTGTTTATGATGACACGCACGACTAACTGCAGAGACTGTAGTTGAAAATCATCCAATGATGGCTGACATAACAATAGGCACAGGTCCTACTAATGATAGAAATTTTGTGACAGTGACACAACACAATCACTCCTCATCATACATAACATACAGATTCATCATTTACGAGGGTGCCTTCGTAAAACGTGGATGTGAGCATAGTGACAGTCAGACAAAAAAAGCTATCCATAGCTAACCTATCCATTTTTAAATCAACTGGCATTCATGCATTATGTTGTCCAGGTGACAGATCCAACACCACAACTCCACACTACAACACAGTCAGACGGCAATGGAGAGAAAGAGTCACAGGTGAAGCTGAATGATGATTTAGTAATTGGCAAAGTTGTCCTGTAGGCCTAATTTACCGTTATAAACAATGATAGGCTGATGATGGTTCATTTCTGTCTTTGAGTGCATAAAGTGAATGCTCATGGGATGTCACTGCCAAGGGCAAAACTTTAGGACCCCACCAATGTCAAAGGCAAAGTTTCGCCCTTGGATTTAATCATAAATTATGGCGAAACAAAACAAATGTGATTGGCTCCGCATAAGCCTTACAACATAATGCAACTTTGCATTTAGTTAATATCTTTATATGGTGATGGGATGGCCAGTGAGAGAGCATTTTCCAAACGTCGGGTTTTATCCTTTTGCTGGGTGCTGTTTGGATGCGCCGCTGTGATCTGCGCTCCTCTCTGCTGCTGCTCAGGGCCGGATTTAGAGGGGGCAGGGCCCCCTCAAACTGGCATCCTGCCCACCCAATGAAAGGTAATAACAGTTTTCAGCCAGTGGTCTGGGACCACTAGTGGTCCTTGAGAGAGTTCCAGGTGGAAAGTTGGTTAACCAGATGTAACTCTTTGAGAGCGTTTTTACACTCTCAAGAGTTAAAATATCCATCATCTTATTAGCCCAAGTCTACACAACTAGAGAGTGTAGAAGATAATGGTCATTTTGATCTGTATGTTTGACTGTTTTTCCCCAAATCCAGCCTGGAATTGTGGATAAAATCAAAATAAATCTTTAGTTTTGGTGTCTGTGGGGCTAAAATGTCACCAAATGGTGGTCCGTGGCTCAAACGCCGAATTAATAGTGGGCCCTGGTGTCAAAAAGAACCACTGCTTCATATGAAAAACTTGGGGTTTCCCACCCTGCCATTCTTCCAGCCCACCCTAGTAGGGTTGGCTAAATCCGGCCCTGCTGCTGCTGCTCCCTGACTGCGGTAGAGTGAGCCGCCGCGGCTGAAAGCTCAGTAATGTGAGCCGCTGTCCAACAATTTCTGCAAGCGCACAAACAGCTCAACTCTGCAAGAAAACTACACTGAGGCGTTTACATCCGATTCCGCGTCTCCTCCCACCGCCCAAATCCTGCAAGGCGTTGTGGGAAATGGAGGTCTGGACCCATGTGTCACTGTGTCAATGTGGCTCTATGGCTTGACATAGCGACATAACTGTGTGTACGAGGCCTAAGGCTGCGTTCACACATACATGGCCTGTCATGGCGTGGTGATAGATAGACATATGGGCCAGGTCCTCGATTTCCCACAATGCTTTGCAGGATCTGGGTAGTGGCTAAGAAGCAATGAGGATATCCTCACATCTGAGTGTAGTTTTCTAATGCACCATATCTCCTGGTGCATTCATTCAAATAAAAAACGAAATCACATCTGCACAAGCCCTGCCTGGTGCATAAATAACAATCAGCCCCTAATATAATAATATAATTTCTCTAAAACACTCAATAAAGCACCTCAGTGCTGTCAGTTCTGTGCTTAATCCTATCTGAATCCAGTCTCTTTTACTCACTTGCCAACAGTGAAGGACTACAATATCCAAGTTCCTCAAATCCTTGCTTCTCTCCTATTGGTTTCTGTGTGAACCACGTGGTGAAGGGGGCGTGGGCTGACATACTGACATACCGCTGCCAGGACTACACCGGTGACACATGACAGTTTGACATGTGTGGGGGAGGGGGGGCATCAGTCACATATCAGGTTGTAGGCATGTCACCATATGTCAAACACTCCCACCATATGTCAAACACGGGCGGGCTTTATAAGCGAACCAATACGAGATCGTGGAGTAACGAGTGACGTTTATGACACCAAGAGGTGGAGTATCACTTGTAGTCTCTTGTTTGTCTCTGAATGGGACAACAGCACTGGACAACGCACAGAGCCATCTAGTGTCAGAGTTGCGACATTGAGGGGTGAGAAACTGAGTTGCTGTTCATGCAGTTAAATAGAGGAGTTGGAAATACATTGTTTTCAATTAGGGTGGCGATATTTTAGGGCATAAGCGCAACATGGCAAGTGTTTTCAAATAGTATTGTAGTAACGACTGCAGACTCTGTAGCCTAGTGTTTATGTTGTGTATGTAGCCTATCTAAAATAAAGGGATTTAAGACCATCAAAGCAGAGGCAAGGACTTTTCCCTGGTGTCCCATTCTCAATAGAAGTCTATGTACAAGAGCCGCCATTGGACTGCCCCATGAAGTGAACGGAGTTGGCGTAGGCTAACTCTGTCTACACTCCCTCCTCTCCTCTCCTCGCTCCCTCTCCAGTCCCGATTATTAATTCAAGTTTGAATTGTGCATTAAACATTGTATAAAATACATGAACGCCCATCATCATTTCCTCCCTAGTTTTCTGAAGAGAGCCAGGGAGGCAAGTACAGACAGAATTAAGCTTTCACCAGCCAGTGTTGAGGGAAATAATCAGTACATAATGTGACATTGTTCATATAGCCTAACATCTTGTTATCTTATCTTCATCTTGTTTTGTATGAGATCAGTGTGATTTTTAGTATGTAGGCCTATGTGTTGCCTATTTTGTATAGAACTGAAGACCTTTGCTATAATCTCTCTTAATGACTTGTGGAGTCTTGACGAGTCATTATGGTATTTTGAACTCACATTAATGAATGAAATGCCCGGAAAAATAATCCGATCCCTCGCCTTTTATTTCTCTCCTCGGAGCGCAGCTGTGCTGTATGTGTTGATCACCATGATCTTCTCATATCCACGTGGAGATGCGGCCGCAACTGATGCATTTCATCATAGAATTTAAATAATAATACGGCAAACCTAAACGAATGTGATTGCCCCTGCATAATCCTTAGCCTACAATTTACTGTAACGTTCTATTTGTTTGATATGTTTCTGTGAAGTCATCTTGAGAAAAGGAGAGTTTTTCAAACCTCGGGTTTGTGGTCTCTGTGCCCTAATGATAACGTCATTAAACTCTACGTAATTAATATTCCCTTCACTGCATTAAGTTCCATATAATGTACCCATCCTGGCCATTGACCACATAATGCCTGCAAAACTAATTTGGTTATAGAAACATATAGTTGTGGAGACGCAGCAAGACGCGCATTACGCACAGGAGTGTGGTTCATTGCGGCATGGCCCGCCACTTCTTTTCATATGATTTAATCATGGGCGTAACTTTGGGGTGGACCCAGGGGTCCGGACCCCACCAATATCCAGGGATTATTGTTTGGACCCCACCAATAATATTGGTGGGGTCTCAAAAAAAAAACCCGTCTCATTCACATTGCAGCGAAGAAAGGGCTCCGTCTATTTATATGCTTAATGATTACCTTTGTAGCGGAGCGCCAAATTGTTTCTCTGTAGATCCATCTTTTTTTTTTTTTTTTTTTTTTGCTTAAAATAGTCCCTTTACCAAAACATTGCACTACTAACATGCCGTGAGTCGGGGTGTGCGGATGTGTCCCCACGCCATCCATTGACTTTGTATTGAAGCCAGGGGAGTGCTACGGCTGGGGGCTGTGTCGTTGCGCTGGGACACGAACATATTATTATAGGGTCTCTAGCGTCTATCCATGCGTGGTATGACTGGATCGGGCCATTCATTCATTACGGCGCTGAGACGTGGGGAAAAACTCGTATTTCTCCGTGTAAGGCAACGTGGGCACATGACTGTCAAACGCGAGTGAGATGGCAAGCAAAAGGAACAAGGTGGACATAGGGAGCCTTTTTTTTTTTTTCAAAGAAACCTGTAAGTCACACTATCACTCGATAATGAAATCACGTTTGGAACACATCACGTTAGCAGGGCAAAATCGTGCCCTGCTAAATCAATGAATCAAGACAAGTTGTTTATGATGACACGCACGACTAACTGCAGAGACTGTAGTTGAAAATCATCCAATGATGGCTGACATAACAATAGGCACAGGTCCTACTAATGATAGAAATTTTGTGACAGTGACACAACACAATCACTCCTCATCATACATAACATACAGATTCATCATTTACGAGGGTGCCTTCATAAAACGTGGATGTGAGCATAGTGACAGTCAGACAAAAAAAGCTATCCATAGCTAACCTATCCATTTTTAAATCAACTGGCATTCATGCATTATGTTGTCCAGGTGACAGATCCAACACCACAACTCCACACTACAACACAGTCAGACGGCAATGGAGAGAAAGAGTCACAGGTGAAGCTGAATGATGATTTAGTAATTGGCAAAGTTGTCCTGTAGGCCTAATTTACCGTTATAAACAATGATAGGCTGATGATGGTTCATTTCTGTCTTTGAGTGCATAAAGTGAATGCTCATGGGATGTCACTGCCAAGGGCAAAACTTTAGGACCCCACCAATGTCAAAGGCAAAGTTTCGCCCTTGGATTTAATCATAAATTATGGCGAAACAAAACAAATGTGATTGGCTCCGCATAAGCCTTACAACATAATGCAACTTTGCATTTAGTTAATATCTTTATATGGTGATGGGATGGCCAGTGAGAGAGCATTTTCCAAACGTCGGGTTTTATCCTTTTGCTGGGTGCTGTTTGGATGCGCCGCTGTGATCTGCGCTCCTCTCTGCTGCTGCTCAGGGCCGGATTTAGAGGGGGCAGGGCCCCCTCAAACTGGCATCCTGCCCACCCAATGAAAGGTAATAACAGTTTTCAGCCAGTGGTCTGGGACCACTAGTGGTCCTTGAGAGAGTTCCAGGTGGAAAGTTGGTTAACCAGATGTAACTCTTTGAGAGCGTTTTTACACTCTCAAGAGTTAAAATATCCATCATCTTATTAGCCCAAGTCTACACAACTAGAGAGTGTAGAAGATAATGGTCATTTTGATCTGTATGTTTGACTGTTTTTCCCCAAATCCAGCCTGGAATTGTGGATAAAATCAAAATAAATCTTTAGTTTTGGTGTCTGTGGGGCTAAAATGTCACCAAATGGTGGTCCGTGGCTCAAACGCCGAATTAATAGTGGGCCCTGGTGTCAAAAAGAACCACTGCTTCATATGAAAAACTTGGGGTTTCCCACCCTGCCATTCTTCCAGCCCACCCTAGTAGGGTTGGCTAAATCCGGCCCTGCTGCTGCTGCTCCCTGACTGCGGTAGAGTGAGCCGCCGCGGCTGAAAGCTCAGTAATGTGAGCCGCTGTCCAACAATTTCTGCAAGCGCACAAACAGCTCAACTCTGCAAGAAAACTACACTGAGGCGTTTACATCCGATTCCGCGTCTCCTCCCACCGCCCAAATCCTGCAAGGCGTTGTGGGAAATGGAGGTCTGGACCCATGTGTCACTGTGTCAATGTGGCTCTATGGCTTGACATAGCGACATAACTGTGTGTACGAGGCCACAGACTGACTCTCGATCACAACATGACATGGGGTTCTTATACATTTTTACAACAGAATACGCATTTACCCAGACGCCAAATGGCGCCATATGCTCTTTGAACTGATGCAAAGTACAATCACACATTCAAATCAAATCCCTTGATCATATGTCCTTTGTTATGTCAACAACCTTATTGTCTCGTCTCGCCTTATTGTCTCACAAATGTAGCCATGGCTCCAGGTTGGAGCGTCTTAGAACAATGGGAATTCTAATCAGAGGTCACACCTTAGTTACAGATGGATCTTCAACAACCAGACAGCTGACTTTTAAATATACATGTAGTTTTATGAATATTGATTATTAACGAGACTTCACCCTTTAAGGTGCATTTTATAAGTGCTTGAAAGCTCATCAGAACTCAATACAAAACAGACTCAATACATCACCCTGCTTACATTCTAGGTATATAAACATTCCCCCAAAAAACATTGTTCACTTCATTGTGGTTGATAAATGTACACAAAATAATAAACAGAGTTAGCCATCTTATCTCAGACAGACACTAAACTACTATAACACCTGATGGAACATGACAGATGCCACATTTTCTTATTAGATTCAATGCATTACAAGAAATCTACCCAATTAGAGAAAGTATAGCATCGCCGTTACTTTCACTGTTACATCTCCTTTTTTAAATAGGCTACTTTATTATTTGGCATTTGTAGTTTGAAAAATAAATCTGACTGTGTTATTAACCACTTTGGATCTATTCTAGTTGAAGCATGTTTTGCCAGCAGTTTTTCGAGAAAATGTGCCAGCACACTGTCTTTACTTTTAGAGCAGTGGTTTATTATGCAGAATGAACTGGTGTGTAATTGAAGACAAAGTCTAGGACCATTTTTCATTACAAGACACACCACGAACAGTAGATTTTGATTACTATGTAAGGAAGGTCAGTTGTCCAGTCCAGTTTCTATCATTTCCAAAAATCAAACCAATTCTCACTTCCCAAGACCTCAGCTCCTCAGTTCACGCAGCATGCATAAAGCTAAAGGTCTGACTCAGAGAGTTTTCAATAATGAAATGCTGTTGGTTTAGTGGTGGCACAACTGCAGTTAGTAGCAGTTGTAGTGTTTCAACTCATTTTAAATATAGGCACTTTAATTTAAAATATCTTCAGTTGTTTTGCATGCCATCAGGTTTGGTGGGGCAGTCAGATCTGTCGATTTGCACATGTTCCTATTAGTGTAAGTACAGTAAATGAGTAGTCCTATAGGTGTCACCATATTACTGCAGCTGGAATTAAACCATATACAGTATATGACATAAGCTAGATAGATAGTACTATTTAATAGCAGTGTGTTGTTTATAGTTTGTGACAAGATATCCTAAAAAACAACAACACTAATAGTCACAATTGTCAGTGATTCAGAAGGTGGTGCCATATAATATTGTAAGGTAATAGATTGTATCACTTTTCAACATATCTGGTCCTCACCATGTTCCTGCTACAATGTTCTTTCTGCTCTTTACCCCTTATATATCCTAATGCACTCTATTATAACAAGCAAAACATGAAGTTGAAGTAATAAATGGATCCAAACAAATTGTGAACACAGGGTATTTTTACAACTTGTAAATGTATGTTGTCTGGGACCAACACACCATGCTAGTTCATGATTGCATTACACACATGAAACACTGGCAAATGTACCTTTATTTGGCTTTAAAGTTGTTACAAAACAAAAGGCTTCCATATGGGTCCTCTGTGCATATTTTGTGGAAAGTGTCTTTATTTTTTTATTATTATTATTACACCAATTTACTCCAGTTCATACATCAATATATCGTTAAGTTTAGTTACATCAAATAGAAGCTTAAAATGCAATCTCACATCTCTATATTTTTGCATAGAGCATGACCTGGGGGAGGAGAGAGGGAGGAGCACATGCAGCAGTCTGTTACTTTCTGATTGGTTGAGAGGTTGTTCTATTGTTCTCTCCTTTGGCCAATCAATCCAAAGCAGTTAGTGGTGACAACTCAAGCTCTCTAGTATAAGAAGAGATTGTAGTTGGAATTTCTCCACATCATCTCCAGGATATCAATCATTTCTGAACACATCTGACAGTGGTCTCCAGACTTCAGGTGAAGATGAACTCTCTCAACCACACCATGGACAATTCTGCTCAACAGGATGATCATCAAGACCTCTGTAAGTTATAACTGTTTTTAAATTCATATACAGCGTGTCAGTGGCAACCAATACATTTCTTAAGTTAATTACTGTTTTTGTTTTAATTAGCACAAACTAAGACAATCTGTTCTTTATCTCTTTCTAAAATGCACAAAATGTTATTGCAAGTAATTAATACATTGTAATATTTTCATCCATGTAGAGACCAGCATTATCATGTGCAAGGTTTTATTACAATGTGGCTATTCTTAGCCTAGAATCATCATATGATCATAGAACATGTATGATGAATGGTAAAGGGAGACAGTAACTGCATGCATACTATTCATGCCATGAGGGAGGGCGAATACAGATTTCTATGAGATATGTTGAATGGCTGGTGAACTGTTGAGTGCGTGTGTTGATTTATAAATATCACATGACATATCTAACACATTTCTCTTTCCAATTCAGTGCTGCATCATCAGACTGACTTCTCTGTTCTACCAGAGGTGAATGAACAAAGAAGTTTGGCCAAACAAAAAGACCACTGCTGTGATCAATGTGGAAAACGCTTCCCTACGATGTCCAGACTTAAAACACACCAAAGAATTCACACAGGAGAGAAACCCTATGGGTGTGATCAATGTGGACAACACTTCTCTGACTCTTCCAGCCTTAAAAGGCACAAGAAAATTCACACAGGAGAGAGACCCTATGGATGTGATCAATGTGGACAACGCTTCTCTCGAATTGGACACCTTAAACAACACCAAAGAATTCACACAGGTGAGAAACCTTATGGGTGTGATCAGTGTGGACAGCACTTCTCTGACTCTTCCAAGCTTAAAAGGCACAAGAAAATTCACACAGGAGAGAAACCCTATGGATGTAACTATTGTGGACGACACTTCTCTCAAATGTCAAACCTCAAAACACACCAGAGAGTTCATACTGGAGAGAAAGCTTATGGATGTGACCAGTGTGGACGACACTTCTCTCGCTTGTACAGCCTTAAAAAACACCAGAGAATTCACACAGGTGAGAAACCCTATGGATGTGACCAGTGTGGACAACACTTCTCTGACTCTTCCAGCCTTAAAAAACACCAGAGAATTCACACAGGAGAGAAACCCTATGGATGTAACCAGTGTAGACGACACTTCTCTCAAATGTCATACCTTAAACAACACCAGAGAATTCACACAGTAAAGAAATCTTATGGGTGTGATCAATGTGGACAACACTTCTCTGGCTTGTCCAGCCTCAAAAGACACCAGAGAATTCACACAGGAGAGAAACCTTATGGATGTGATCAGTGTGGACAACACTTCTCTCTAATGTCAAACCTCAAAACCCACCAGAGAGTTCATACCGGAGAGAAGCCATATAGATGTGATGACTGTGGACAACACTTCTCTCAAATGAGCAGCCTTAAAAAACACCAGAAACTTCACACTGGATAGAAAGCACATGGATCACTGCGAACAACACTTCTCTCAGCCTTGAAAACGCGCCTGTTTAGTGTGACAAAAGCTTCTTTAGAACAGGTGCATCAGAAAATGCATATACCATGAAGTGTAGCATACCGATCGATATATCTTTCAAGCAACCATCTATTAAAGAGTCTAAGCTGTTTTGAACACAAGACATATATATGAGAATGTTGAGTCTAGATCAAACGTTGATTGGCTGACTGGGCGACGTTAGCTTTAACTGTCTTTTACTGATTTGTGTAGTACATTTTTATTTGCAGATACAATTATTCTCACTGTCCGAGCTTCTCAAACCTACTTTGTTTTCCAATATAACTAGTAGTTTTTTTTATTGTGTGTGTGTGTGTGTGTTTTTTTTTTTTTTTTTTTTTTTTTTTCCGTAAATGAGAGAGATAGAAAGATGTTAAATGATGGAGACAACAGAACATAGGTAGCCTCTTTTCACTGTGTCTTCTGTATGTTTTTATTCAAGGTGCACAATAAATTTCCTGACTGCTGTGATGTTGTTTTTGTTCATACTTACCCAGAATATTAATACTACTTTATACTGTATTTATTTATTATTTATTTATTCTGCAATAAACAATACTGTTATTTCCCTTACTGTCAATCTAGACATGTTACATTCCATATACAGTACATTCAATTTACTTTTCTTCAACAGCCCAGTTATATCCAATATCAAAACAAAATACAAACTCCATTACAATTCTTTATCACTCCCATCTGCATTACTCATTTAAATCCCTTTGGACCAATACTGTAAACTTGCCTTTTAAGGCACATTTTATTTTAAAGTGCTCAAAAGCATCAGGACTCAATACAAAACAGACTCAATACATGTACTAAATCACCCTGTTTACATTGTAGGTATCAAAACATTTCCCCAAAAAACATTGTTCACTTCATTGTTCATAAATGTACACACAAAAATAAACAGAGTCAGTCACCTTATCTCAGACAGACACTAAACTACTATTACACCTAATGGAATATGATTTAAAAAATGAGAAACAATGATGAGCTGTCAAAGTACTAATTCTACACCTAAATGACAACACAGTTTTTTTTTTTTTTGTTTTTTGTTTTTTGTTTTTTGTTAATAATACCCATCAGGAAATGATGAATGAGGTACTGTGTGGACTACATTTTGCATAGTTCCTGCTACCAAATCTCATTTGCATGTGATAAAAATAGGTGTGAATGTTGTGGAATGTTTTGAGAGATGTCTGTCCCATTGTTAATGGACATGTGATACTGGGTCAGGCTGAGCCTGTGTAACTATTGCTGAATGGATGTGCCAACAGTTGGACTAATTTTGTGGGATTATACAAAAGTAATTGTTTGTGTGTGTGTGTGTGTGTGTGTGTGTGTGTGTGTGTGTGTGTGTGTGTGTGTGTGTGTGTGTGTGTGTGTGTGTGTGTGTGTGTGTGTGTGTGTGTGTGGCAGCTTAAGAAAAAAAAACTATTTCATTTGTGCTAATGTTGCAATTAGTAGAAAGTAGAAACATTATGGTTATTATTCGCCAGTGCTATGCTACTAATTCTGTATATATTTTAAATGTACAAATGCCCATGTATTCTAATTTAGTGTAAAAAGTTATACCGGTAAGTTATAAGTTATATAACTTATAAAGTTATAAGTTATATATATATATATATATATATATATATATATATATATATATATATATATATATATATATATATATATATATATATATATATATATATATAGAGAGAGAGAGAGAGAGAGAGAGAGAGAGAGAGAGAGAGAGAGAGAGAGAGAGAGAGAGAGAGAGAGAGAACCAATAACCTTTTTATTAAATCAAAAGAACTGCAAGTCAAAGATGTATTTACATTAAAACCATTAAAAACATATAAAGCACAACATTGGGCAAACTATGTATGTTTAATCGACCTAGTAGGGATCAATGGAAAATACCACTGTGTTTCTGTATCCTGTTATGTTGCATGGTCAAAAACACATTAGGAACTACTAGGGAATGTCTGTCCCATTGTTAATGGCAGGTGAGAATGGGTTAGGCCAGGTGTGTATCCCTGCTGGATGGATGGACAACCAGTTTGCATGAGGTCCTTTTGTATGATAAGTTGAGTGCTTATAGTCGATACTCCTGCAGTATCGTGTTCAACATATTGCTGAATGGCCAACTGATTTGAATGGCCATTCCATTTGCACATGCTCCTATTAGTATGATAAGTAGAGTGCATGTAGAGTAGTCCTATAGTATTGTGTGGATGGAGTGGAATATTTACATAGTATAGGGAATCGTTTGACCAGGACATAATTAAACTAATGCACTGAATGTGTGGAAAAAATACATCCACACAACATCTTACATTCCAGCATAGTGAAGTGTTTTTGTCATTTCAGAAAACACTTGTATGTACAGACAGAGGTGTCACAGACAGAGGTGTCACCATATTACTGCAGCTGGATATGAACGTTATATCCCACATAAGCTAGATAGTACATGCATTTCTCCTTTAAATCCTTTTGGACCAATACTGTAAACTTGCCCTTTAAGGTGCATTTTATATTAAAGTGCTTGAAAGCATAATCAGGACTCAATACAAAACAGACTCAATACATCACCCTGCTTACATTCTAGGTATATAAACATTCCCCAAAAAACATTGTTCACTTCATTGTGGTTGATAAATGTACACAAAATAATAAACAGAGTTAGCCATCTTATCTCAGACAGACACTAAACTACTTTAACACCTGATGGAACATGACAGATGCCACATTTTCTTATTAGAATCAATGCAACAAGAAATCTTCCCAATTAGAGAAAGTATAGCATCACTGTTAAGTCTCCTTTTTTAAAAAAAAAATAAGCTACTTTATTATTTTGCATTTGTAGTTTGAAAAATAAATCTGACTGTGTTATTGGATCAATTCTAGTTGAAGAATGTTTTGCCAGCAGTTTTTTCTCGAAAATGTGCCAGCACACTGTCTTTACTTTTAGAGCAGTGGGTTATTGCAGAATGAACTGGTGTGTAATTGAAGACAATTAAAGTCCAGGACCATTTTCATTACAAGACACACCAGGAAATGATTGGTTGGCCTACATTATGCATAGTTCCGACCACCACATCTCATTTGCATCATGGGATAAAAATGGTTGTAAAAGTTGTGTGTAATTGATACTCTTAGTAGAATATGTCTTAATACAGTTGGTGTTGATTCAATTATTGTTTTATTAGACAAAATAGAACAGTAGTAAGTACAGCCAAAACAAAATAATTCACATAGCAGGCAGGGTGTTTCAAAAAGCAGTGTCCAGTGCACTACAGAAACGTGATGACTTGCTGCCTCATATACCGGTCACTGAATGGTGTTGGTGTTTTAAATGGTCTGCTGAAGGTTTACACATTGAACATCATCTTGCTGTTGTTATTATGTTGCACAGGTTCCTTTGCTGTGAGAGTTCACAGACAGATTGTCCACCAGTCCCACACTTTCCTCCATAAGATTGTCCACTCCACCCTTCTCCTCAGCTGGCTCTCCCCTACAGAAGAGGGGAGCTGCCTGCCGATTCAGTATCAACGCCTGTGGGATTGGAGAGAGAGAGTGCTGATCAGCTATTTTCACAACATTTAAACATTTCAGATTCATTGTACCAAGTCTATTCTGTCTCTAGCCTCCCTGAGTGTTAGTAAACACAGACAGTGTTTAAAAAAAATCATGACAGCATTTTTGAGGGAATAAATGTTTATTAGTACTGGAGTCTTTGTGATGATGATGTCAAACATAGACAGAAAAAGCTGATGTTTAACAATATTTGAGCACTGCATTTTTACCTTTAGCAAGAAGAATACAAGTGACTGATCATTGTGAATAAGAACACATTACAATAGATGACAATGAGAGCTTGAGTTTAATTACAGGACTCAGAGAATAATAAATGCCATTAGCAATACAGCAGATAACAACAACAGGTAAACAACAACAATTCATCAATGCATACACGCATACCTTATTATTTTAGTACATAATGCAAAGTCAAGCAGGGGCCATGTCCAGTCCTAGTAGGGTCTGACATCAGGTTTTTGTTTTGCACATCCTTGGGCGCCGATAGAAAGCTGCTTCTTCCAGATTGGTCACCTAAGAAGAAAGAATATGACTTATTAATTGAATCATAGCTACTAACAATGTAAAAAATAACCATTATAGAAAATCAAGGGCAGAGAAGTAAGTCACACACACACACACACACACACACACACACACACACACACACACACACACACACACACACACACACACACACACACACTGGTACTATTATAACTCAAAATATATGTTTTGGTAATTTTACATCCATTGTCACATTAAATATCACATTAACTGTTCAAAAACTGACTGATTCTATCTTCCTTGAGTGGGAATCGAACACCCATCTCCAGATCTCTCCAGATCTCTAACAGAGAACAGTGCAAAATTCTGATTGGCTGAAAAAGATGGCCAAAACTGCCTGGCAGCCGAGGCAGGGCGTCGTTTCATTGGCTGTTCGTCTGTGCCAGCTATCCGCGACCGGCCCTGCTGTGGCAGGCGAGAATCCTACCATTGGACCACCAATGCACGTCTCTGCCAAAGCCGGGCACCCTCACAACCATAAGGCTCTGGGTTCGATTCCCGCCAGGGACGCCTTGGGTGCTTCCACGCGTCTCCTCCCATGGGATGCAAGGGAAAACAACAAAAGATGCGGGGTGTGCTTGGAGGACTAATGGATTGTCGCTATTCAAGAGGATTAAATGCCAGCTTACCAACTTTGATGGTTTTGGCCACCTCTGAGGGCGAAAATGTGCACGCCTCCCCGTCGGGGAATCAATCAATCAATCAATCATTTTATTTCGCTCACGACCGTATTCCACGGTTTGGAGCACAGAGTCAAAAGTATACAATACATAAATATACAGTTCATTGACACACTTCGGCTCAGAATGACCATAGACCATTTATTGCAAAGCTTTTGCATGTTAGTATGGCGGTGTGGCTCTGCTCGTGTGATATCAAATCTATGTAACGAGACATAGGTCTGATATCACATTTGATATCTCAGATTTCTGTGTCTCGGCACCGAGACACAGCTCGGATATCAACAACCCCCCCCGAGCAGAGCCTAGCATAACACATTACAACACGGATACAATCATTCCAAATACACAACGAACATATTACAGACCATAGAACACATGATGATCACAGATACCCATAACAGAACCAGACACCACAATGCTATAATCCACGAATCATGATCATCTCATAATTAGCCACTCAGAACTAGTGCCACAGGGAGGAGGCCGGGGAGGTGGAGGAAATTTGAACGCTTACATCTGAACAGGGACATGGAGCCAGCTAGCAGAAAGAGTGGGGACAGAGTACTGACTGCTTATAAAGACACCTGATTGAATGTGGGTGTGAGTGACTTGCTGACAGCCAATGAGACTGAGGGGAGTTAACATGGGGAGAGACTGCTGATTTAAAGAAACAGAATGAATTACTGACTGAGAATGATGAGTATAAGAAAACCATTCTGCCCTCCGTGCCTCCATGAACTATCGCTTACGTTGGATTTCATTGACACACTTCGGCTCAGAATGACCATAGACCATTTATTGCAAAGCTTTTGCATGTTAGTATGGCGGTGTGGCTCTGCTCGTGTGATATCAAATCTATGTAACGAGACATAGGTCTGATATCACATTTGATATCTCAGATTTCTGTGTCTCGGCACCGAGACACAGCTCGGATATCAACAACCCCCAACACACGCTCATGGCAATGAGCCTACTACCACTGGAGCCACAAGTGTAACTATATGAGAATGCAATGGATATCAGTGAAAGCACCGCAGGTGCAATTTTATTTAAATCTACTGGATTGGCAGACCCGGAAGCATGGCCTGCAATCCTTGATTTAAATAAAATATCCTACATGAAATTAACCATGTGAAGCATTTCCGTTACGAGCCATTTAATGGAACCGAGTGATAGGATGCAACGGAAATATACTATAATTGTGAATTATTTATGTGAATCCCTTTCATATAGATGGGCGCTGACCACTCCAAGCCCTTGGCAAAATCGTGCTTGCCCAAGCAGGATTTTGATATGAAAGAATATACTACGAAATAGTGGACTAACTATGTGTAATTCCTTCTAAATTTATATGAACTTACAGCCTGCCCAGGCTACCTTGAACCGAGTTAACTTACAGCCCGCCCGGGCTTCCTTGAGCAAGTTAACTTACCACCCGCCCGGGCTACCTTGAACCGAGTTAACTTACAGCCCGCCCGGGCTTCCTTGAGCAAGTTAACTTACCACCCGCCCGGGCTACCTTGAACAGAGTTAACTTACAGCCCGCCCGGGCTTCCTTGAGCAAGTTAACTTAACACCTGCCCGGGCTACCTTTAACCGAGTTAACTTGCAGCCCGCCCGGGCTTCCTTGAACGAGTTAACTTAGAAGGAATATCCTATTTAGTGAGAAATGAACTAACCGCCATACCAACCCGATGTGCCAGGGCACGCCAATGATAATCCCCCCCCCCCCCCACACGCGCTCCGGCAGGAGCAATCCTAACGCATACATCGGAAATAGACAATGCAAACCAACACGGATGATCAATTAGAATGAGTTGAAGGATGACTTAAGACAAGACATCAATGTAGCCCTTAAATAGTCAAACATGCTTGTAGACACCTGAGGAAGGCAGGATGAGAAATCCTTAGGAGGTGCAACTCCTGAATATTAGGTGTTTAATGGTGAACTGACTAGTCGGTCTAGAAAATCGAGAAGTTAACGACCGTAGTAATCAAAGTCTGTGAAATGAATCTACAGCCATGAATCATGGTGCACATGCTGGCCTACAGAATACAACAGCAGTTACAACTGCTCAAGCTTATCCGAAGAGTCCCATCCGCATTAACGGATACAACGCCAAGCAGCAGATGACCAACAGGGCTTCATTGCAGATGGTGGGACACGGGACCCTGCTGAAGTTGCCACGCCGTTCGAAGTGATAGGATTGAGCTCGTCGCCTGGCAGTGGACCAAACTTGACATGGCTGTCCGCTCCGTTGGGAAAGATCCCTTCCACCAGAGTGACACCGTCATGCAGGACGTGCGACATGGCAGGACATGGGAGAGATGGAAGAGAATGCGGCATCAGATCTTACAATGAATACCATATCCCAAAAAAAAACAACCAATGAGGCACTTGAAGCAATCTCGTCAGTTGGATTATGGCGATGAGATCCATGGAAAGCTAACCTTTCCACTCCCTACGGACGATTTAGTAACCTGCCTTAAACTCCCCGCCTCAATGTGTGATGATTTAAATGCATTTATGCCTACTCGAGATGTATGCGAATGAATGCGGTGATCTCTGAAGCACTGAGAGAAAGGGTGAACGTTGATGGCTTTTGGGAAACAAGGGCCAATCGAGCCACCTGAATTTATCCATACTAATCAAGGAAATGACTGTCAGAATGTAAGTCTGAAACCGGCATAAGTCCGTCCTGGCCACACCAATCGCTCTGAGGTTTCACAGTTTGATGACCATAAGTTATGAAGCGATAAAGCCCCCTTTTTTCTCTCTCTCTCTCTCTCTCCCCCCTTCTTCTCTTCAAATTAACACATCATTGATTAACAACAAATTTCTTTGAGCATTATTATATATATATATATATTTTTTTTTCATTAGTTTATATAGGGGAAAGTGCACCCGCCCCCCCATCATTGCACACGTCACAGGCCACCGGCTGCCACATACGCCCATCTCTCTCTTAAGCTGGATAGTAACATCCACCGCAACACGCTCGATCTTCCCCAAAATGACGCCACGTTCTACACCAACATGGAATATAACATAATCGACCATGATGATTAGGGAGGCGCATGGACTCTGACACGAATGACACTGGAGCGCAGCGACTACACGCGCTCTGTGCAGCTAATCTACAAGCTCGCAATACATATCTTCTGCCTTGAATTCTACCATGGCCACATACAATGTGCTGTGCGTGACTTCAATTATTTGACTCGCAATGGGTCGGCTGCGCGACAGCTGTTTCACGGCAGCAGGGACGTGAGACTCTCAGAGACCACCAGTGGTCCTTGAGAGGATTCCAGGTGGTCGCCGGGCTAAATGATGGTAAAGTTAGTTAGCCAAATGTGACTATATGCACATCATGCCACAAAGAACACACAGCATACCTTCGGCATCGGTCACACGACACGAGCACGTAATCTTAACAGCTTCTGACATGTTTGTGGAATATTCAGATTAATAAAGATGATCCCTTGGAACAATGCTTCATGATGTCCGCAGGACAACCACTTTTTTATGCAACAACGTAATTTATCATTTCAAATCCTGCACGCCTTGCCACAACTGATTCCCATTTCCCATGTTTAAATATACATTAAAACGATGGTTCCTCAAACCACTTACATCATTGGTACGGGTGATGTATACACCAAGCTCCATGGGAATGAGTCATTGAGCTCCGACTTCAGACGTAGATCCAGGTGAACCACCAAGGTGCGCTTAAGCATTGGTCAGCAACGATGCAGAACTGGGATCAGATGAAGTCCGGCAGCAATGCACGAGAGGACCTTGCAGTAACCGTGATGGGCGGCAGAGCATCCACGCTGAATCACCATAGAGGGCTACAAGGGGATCTTGCAGAAACCGGGGTTGACTCAAAAACAGAAAGAGAAGCAGTATGAGTTTGAGCAACAAGACCTTTAAGATGTCAATTGAAGAGAAAACAGAACAAGTTATTTCGGAACCTAGGAATCCACCTCCTCCCACTAAGCCATGACACCGTAACACAGCAACAATGCCTAAATGCCGCCCACAGCCGCAAAACACGCCGCGCCAAGTAATGGACCACACACTCGCGAGAGGTTTGACCCGCAAGAATCTACATCATGATCTCCATCCAGAATTGTACCTCTAGTACACGGCTGAATAATGCTGCCATTTATATAAATATTGAACACCAGAATGAGTTGATCCGATGATAGATTTGCCATGGAAGCAGCTATGCTTACTCAACCCAGAAAAGAATCAAGTCCCATGATTATGGCACAACAATTAAATGAAGCCTAGACCCCACAACAGCCCACATTAAAATGCATGAAAGATGCCATATTAATCCAATCCGATCATCTGGAATGACCTAGATCTACAGTATAATTAGTCTACTAGGACTAACACTATAGGTAAAGTAGATGTAATGGTGAGCAAATCATATCCGCTTGATTGACTACTTCTGGCTTATTGTGATGTTCTGTATTGACTAGCACATAGATTGACTAGTAAAGCCTAGACTAGACAGAGCTTCCTCAAGGTGCTGTGCTGCTACCTCATTCAGGACAAAAGACCACTAGACTATTGCTCCCATGCGACTTGCCTGATCTCTTATTACCAAGTAAAGCCTACTGGTTTAAAGTGTCTTACTTCAAGAACCTACAACAAAAGTTATCACAGTAGATGCTTCATAATTAGAAGCAGGAAAGGTAATGATAGTCCAGAGAACTACAACTCTGCATTATTAAAAGTAACTTTCACCACTGGATAGTACTACTTGCAGTAGCAACTCCCCTTACACCATGAGGCCACTAGCAGCAGTTAGCATTAGCTACTCCCATAACACCATGAGCCAATAGCAAGAGTTAGCACTACTCAACCTACAGCATAGAGCAAAGATGCAAACACAACAATGAATACACATAATATATCCGCCTGTAATAAGAAGGGGGCTTCCCATCATTTTACCATATTAGAAACTTGATATTAAACACCACTAAAAGTTTTCCCTGAAAATGACAAAAGAGGTGACAAGAAATGACAACGAAAATCAAGCCTCACCCATCCTAATATGGTGGAGGGGATTTGCCTAAACTACAGTACCCATGATGCATGCTGAGAGTCCTCCAAGATTGCCCACATGGCAAACAAACAATTACATGAGAATGCACATGATATCCAGCCAGTTATTGGTCGGATAATGACCCAAATTAATCACGCATGACATCCTGCAAGACAAGGGCATCGCCTGGCATAGCAGATCCTTTAAGAGAATCAGGAATCACTGATGGATGGCAAGAATGCAAGATACTTTATGGATTTAGCGGCCACAATCCCAACCAACACAACTTACTCATCAGAAATACGACACAGAAGGATAGGCGACTGGTGAGTTACAAGCTGGTGAAAACATAAGCATGAGAGAGCCCAGACCAAAACCAATGCAAATTTGAACGCTTACATCTGAACAGGGACATGGAGCCAGCTAGCAGAAAGAGTGGGGACAGAGTACTGACTGCTTATAAAGACACCTGATTGAATGTGGGCGTGTGTGACTTGCTGACAGCCAATGAGACTGAGGGGAGTTAACATGGGGAGAGACTGCTGATTTAAATAAACAGAATGAATTACTGACTGAGAATGATGAGTATAAGAAAACCATTCTGCCCTCCGTGCCTCCATGAACTATCGCTTACGCTGGATTTCATCTTCATATTTTACTTGAACAAAGGAAGGACATTTTTTAAAAAGGCACCCAGTTTATAAATTACTTTTTGTTTTCTAGAATTCAATAATAAAGTGAATTTATACATGGTTGGCCGGTTCAAAAAATAAATTGGTAAGTACTTTTGTCTAAGAGACATAATCGTTACATTTTTACGTTCCATCAAGACATGAAACTCATCTCCAATTTTATTTTCATTACATAAGTTGCAGATTCTCTGGCTTCTTTCTAGTCCTTTATATCTACCGATGACCTTTGGGATTCTGGTGTTGTTTAACCTGAAATTACAGATAGCCTGCCTATATTTGTGATTCTCTAGTAGAAGGTATTTTTCTAACTTAAATTCTTGTTTGTATTCAATATAAGTATCACATGATGTCATGCTATTAAGTTCACTTTGCCACTTTTGTATAAACTGATCTTTTAACTTTTGTTCAACAGTTTCTTTCAGCCATTCAACATTTTTACATTTCTGGCTCAGCCAGATGTAAGACAAACCACAGTCATCCAGTATATTCTTTACATGAGCAACCCAAGGTGACACATGGGCGTCTGTGATGAACAAATTAAGCAGACAGTCGTACATTATTCGGCTCAGTTTACCCTCTTTTCCTTCAAGCAGACGGGCCCAATAGCCAATTATCCTCTTTTTAACAGCAATATTGATGGGGTACCTCCCCAGTTCCCCATAGACCATATTACTACATGTAGTTGTTTTTAGCTTTTAGGATATACTTAAGAAACTTAATCGAACCCGGTCTCCTGCGTCAGTTGGATGTTGTAGGTCAGTCTTCATTTGGCTTTGAGTAGTATCATTTATACAGAAAAATGACCTATCTCTGCTGTTTTTTATTTATCCATATAAAGTATGTTTGCCTGAAAGGGAATCTTTGAAATGTTTCATCGTTGTAGAAACATAAAGCTTTATAATTTATAATGGGGACAATTCAATGTCGTTCCCAAATTTTACTACTTGAGTGGGGTTTGAACTCCCAACCTCCAGATATAATGGCCTATTGCCTGGAGCCAAACCCACAGAGTCTCAAAAAATAATACGCATGTGGTCCGAGGTCATGTACTATAACCTGTTGTTGCTCTTCAATTTCGTCATTTTTCGAAAATCCTCGAAAATCCTCAAAATGATGAAAAAAGGCATGCTGTGCAAGATCGCAAGGCTATAGCCTTGCATTTTTGCCAGGTTTTGTTATATTTCGAAAATCTTCAAAAATCCTCAAAACGATGAAAAACGGTAAGGCTATAATAGCCTTACGCTTTTTTCAAAGTTTCGACATTTTTCGAAAGTCCTCAAAAGTCCTCAAAACGATAAAAAAACGGCATGCTGTGCAAGACCGTAAGGCTATAGCCTTGCGTTTTTGCGAGGTTTCTTCATTTTTTGTCATTTTTCGAAAATCCTCAAAACAATGAAAAAACGTAAAACCTTGCGTTTTTTTTTTTTTTCCTTTCCGACATTTTTTGAAAATCCTCAAAAATCCTCAAAACGATGAAAAATGGTATGCTGTGCAAGACCGTAAAGCTATAGCCTTGCGTTTTTGCCAGGTTTGGTCATTTTTTTGTCATTTTTCGAGAATCCTCAAAACTATGAAAAAACGTAAGGCTACAGCCTTGCGTATTTTCGAAATTTCGACATTTTTCGAAAATCTTCAAAAATCCTCAAAACGATGAAACATGGCATGCTGTGCAAGACCATAAGGCTATAGATTTGCATTTTTGCCAGGTTTCGGCATTATTTGACATTTTTCGAAAATCCGCAAAACAATGAAAAAACGTAAGGCTATAGCCTCGCGTTTTTTTGAAATTGACATTTTTCGAAAATCCTCAAAAATCCTCAAAACGATAAAAAATGGCATGCTGTGCAAGACCGTAAGGCTATAGCCTTGCGTTTTTGTTTTTGTTTTGTTTTGTTTTCGAAATGTCGACATTTTTCAAAAATCCTCAAAAATCCTCAAAACGATGAAGAACGGCATGCTGTGCAAGACCCCCTTGCGTTTTTCCCAGGTTTTGCCGTCCAAATTTGGACGGCAGTTGAGCTGATCTGATTTGATCTCACCTTGTTGTCATCCCAGGGCCCTCCCCCTACCGCCCCTCCACTGCTGAGATATGTCACATCGTTTGAAGCAACGCCCACCCCTCCTCCCACTTCTCAGCCACCGTGGTGAACAAATTAGTCCAGGCTTTTAGTTTTCGCACAACGCAGACGACATTGAAAGCCTGGGTGTCGTGGCTAGTTAGAGTCTGTTAATAGACCTGTAAATTAGGGGAGTAAAGATATAGTAACCGCCTTGACTAGCCTATGTATCGTATCGTTTTGCACTGCAAATTCTGTATCGAATTATTTTCTTTCCAGGTAATCAATTAGGCATTAATACTACGTCAAATGTAGTATTTTTTCAAAGAAAGACAAAAAAGAATGCTTTAATTGCTTAGTTTAAGACAATGTCAATGTATTTTAAATAGTTACCAGAGAGATAGCGAATGAATCAACATTGTCCATGTATCGTGATACGTATCAAAACGCAGTTAAGATTTATTTGTTTTTAAGACTATTTGTCCCTTTGGCTCAACTTGTCCAGAGACTGGAGTGAGCTAATATTTCAGAGTGTTCCTAAAGCAGTGGATCCCAAAGTGTGGTCCACGGAATTGTAGGGCAGTGCCAATTTTCACTCTTTGTAAAAATGGGTATTATTTTCACAAATAAGAGACAAACAAAACAGTGAATCCATTGGGTCAGCTGGTCATGGAACCAAATGAGTCAAAGCTACACTGGGTCTACCGATAGGTTTGAATGTTATCCGATTAAATCATTGTATTGTATCTTCATAATCAGTGGCGTTTCTAAGCTATTTGGATCCCCAGGCAATGGACCCGTCATACCTTTGACAGCCCCCCCCCCCCCCCCCCCCCCCCCCCCCCCCCCCCCCCTATAACATATATTGTACTGTATGTGTTTTAGACCAGGGGTTTTCAAACTTTTTGATACCAGGCAGGGACAACCATTTATTCAACATTTGAGCCACGGGCCACCATTTGAGGACGTTGAGCACCACAGACCCAAAAACTCCACAGACCCCAAAAACTAATGGCGCCCCAGGCAATTGCCTATAGTCTCCTTAATGGGAAAAATGCCCTTGTCCATAATTAATCAATATCCTCCATCTATCGTAGCATAAACCATGTGCCGTGATGTGTGTCATTTCATATCACTGTGCAAAATGAAAAAAAAAGAAAAAAAAAAAAAGGTCCCGCACACTGTACTTGCCATAATATTGCTCTTTTATTTCAACAGTTCGGTCGAACAACAGACCTGTCCTGAAGAAGGTCTCAAGGTCTGTCGGTGTGCATTGGCCTTTTTCTGTAAAATATCATCACGGTAAAATGTATTGCAACACGGTACCCCAGGGGTGTTTTTTTTTTTTTTTTTTTAGGAATTAAATACTAAATACACAGGACCTCAATGGGAACAACTAAAGACACAGTGTTTTCTTGTGTTTAAAGGGGGATTCCACCCATTTCCAAAATTTTCCTGAGAGGATACAAATGTGGTTCCATTTGTACCCTCTCAGGAAAAAGGGGTCTGAAAGAAAAATCATTAACATGGTGAAATACATCTTGATGATGTCATCAGATGTATTTCACCATGTTAATGACTTTTTCAGACCTCCATTTTTAGGAAATACAAAATCAGGGGAACTTTTTTTTTTTATCATACCACACAACATCTCTAAGATATATTAATGACATATTAAAATGTTGAAAATGGGTGGAGTTCCCGTTTAAAGGTAAGGTAAGAGGCAACTTTAGGCTGTACAAACATTGTGTTTGTCAACAGATTTGTTTAAAAACAGAATCTAACTCCCTTTGTGTCCTGAGCGCGTTTTGGTGTTTTATCTGTTGAAAAATAGCAGATCAACAAGCTCATGTCGCGCCACCGAGTGGCGCGACATGAGCTTGTTGTTCTGCTATTTTTGAAAAATTGTGAAAATGTGCTGCAAATCTCTGAATGTTATTTTGGAAGCAAACATTTTTAACTCAATTTTTTGCATCTGGGGGATCCCTAGAACAACATGTTTTCAAATGGATGTCCGCAGCCAAAAATGAATAATTCTGGTGGTCCTTGGCTTGAAATACGTTAGCATCACTGACACAGGAACACAGATTTTTCAGAAAAACTAGAATCTAGTGCCAGAAACTATAGAATCTAGAGCACTGGTGTCAAACATACGGCCCGCGGGCCGGATGCGGCCCGCGCAGTGATTTAATCCGGCCCCAGGCTTGTAGAGCAAAAGTGTCTGAGTCTATCAAAAAAAAAAGTAAGTCTCTAGCACGTTCCTGTCAAAAGTTATGATCGTTTAAAGCAGGGGTGTCAAACTCATTTTGGGGTGGGGGCCGCATTGGACTTAATGTGACTTCATGGGGGCCGGAGCACCGCGGTGCCAGTCACGCCGCGGTGCCAGTCACGCCGCGGTGCCAGTCACGCCGCGGTGCCAGTCGCATTAATTACTCAGACACTTTTGCTCTACAAGCCTGGGGCCGGAAATCACTGCGCGGGCCGCATCCGGCCCGCGGGCCGTATGTTTGACACCAGTGGTTTAAAGAAATACTTCCAAGTTCTCTTCTCTGAGCACTAGTCCGGTAGCAGTAACCTGAGTCCGCCACATGGGGCAGCAGAGAGGAGTATTCCCTTCTCCTCTCTCTGCTGCCCCATCTGGCGGAGTCAGGTTACTTCACCAGTATGAGGGTCTATAACTGAGGATTATTCAGATCACAGCTTGGCTATTTAAATACCGTAAAATACCAAATAGTAGCCCGGGCTGTTATTATGCAAAATCCATTCGGACCCCGGGCGCTTATTAGGTACTGGGCTGTTATTTGCAGTAGGCTGTTATTTATTTTTGCACCGTCCTGCACAGGGCCATTATTTCATTACAGTTTCTATTGAACATGTTTTAGTGCAAAATTAAAAGGTATAATAAACATATGTATAGCAGGCAAAGTTATTGACTTTTTGATTTAATATTTAGAATAGAAGACCTTATAGGCAGCATTGCTTAATAGATCTGACCCAGATTCAGACTGGCATGATTGACTGTAATTACTTAATTGGTTGCACACTGCACAGCTGTGTAACTTTTTACATTTTAGAATATTGTAATATATAGCCTCAGTATATTCTTTCAATTGAGGTTTGGCCTTACAGAATACATGGTGCCCAGTTTTTCAATCAAATCAATCAAATGAACCGCTGGGAAAGCCTATACTAATTAAGACAAGAGTAGGGCCAAAGCACGTGTGCTCGCTCTAAACTGCGTAGCCTACAGGACGATTCTCTCTTCATATTGTTTGATGAAGTCACATAAAACGTGACCTATAGCTATACCCATTGAAAATATAAAATATATAAAATGTACACTGTATTTACGAGTAGGAATTACAGCAATCGCTTGAAAAACGAGTGAGGAAGGGACATTTGAAATCTCAACTCATCTCATCTCAGCAGCGCATCGGAGTCGAAGCGCTGCGCTGACGCTTGGATTCAGTATGGTGAGTGCGTGTGCGCAAACGTAGATCGGTGCACGAAATGACAGTAGACCTAAACGTTTGACAGAATACGCAGTCTGAGTTTTAAAAAATCGTTGTATTGTGGCTGTGTATGGCAGAATTAAACATGTATTTTGGGGAGGTGGAGAACTGCTGTCGCATTGTGACATGCGATATGCTGACGGCATGGTGCGCATCAGGCAGAAATGAGGAGGTCTGCAAACGCCATACACTATAATAGTATTTAATATGTTTGCAAATAACAGCTCATGGGCGCTTATTTGGACGTGGGCGGTTATTTGGACGAGGCGGTTATTAAGCAAAATGGTGTGGGGACATGGGCGGTTATTTGGTAGTGGGCGGGTGTTTGAGTAAGGGCTGTTATTTGGTATTTTACGGTATAATAATATGGGTAAAAATAATAATAATTCAATTCAGAGTAAAAAAATATACTGTATTTTAGAAGCATTAGTTATTGCTATTCATTCTTTATTTTTTAATGTTCGATGATCCATCACTTCAATAAAAAGCAGGTCTGCATAAAACCGTGGGTTTTGTAGCTATTGACAAATTTCAGCTAAGAAACTATTGGAAATTTTACTTTAACTATTTTATTGGCACACTATAAATAAAGTATCTCTCATAGCAAATGTCTTAATCTAGGCTACAAGTATAAAACCAATAATGAAAGTCATTAATAGCTATTAATAATTAATGCGACTGGCACCGCGGCGTGACTGGCACCGCGGCGTGACTGGCACCGCGGCGTGACTGGCACCGCGGCGCTCCGGCCCCCATGAAGTCACATTAAGTCCAATGCGGCCCCCACCCCAAAATGAGTTTGACACCCCTGATCTAGAGTAAAAAAAAATCGATTCTAGTGTCAGAAACTACATTCTAGTGTCAAAAAGTCGATCCTAGCATCAGAAACTCTAATTTAGTGTCAATAAACTAGATTCTAGTGTCGGAAATTACAGTAGAATCTAGCATCAAAAGCTAAAATATTTCTGCAGCTAGAATCTGGTGTCAGGAACTACTGTATAATCTGGTGTCAGAAAGTCAAATCGAGGCTCAGGACACAATGGGTTAAAAACAGAATCTAACTCCAGCTCAGCTCCACTCTATTGGCTCATTATGAATCAAATGTTTTTGTTTTCATGATTTGTTGACAACAACAAAGTTCTGGACTGTCTGCAGGACGAAGCAAGTGTCTGTCTGCAGGGAAACAGCTGCAGCATCAAAGTAGAAGCAACATACTGTATAGTGGGGGAAAGGCAAAATATAGCCATGTGTCTATTTTGATTTTTGAAAAAACATTTTCAATGTTCATTTTTAAAATGTTTGCTTCCAAAATAACATATTCAGAGATTTGCAGCACATTTTCACAATTTTTCAAAAATAGCAGAACAACAAGCTCATGTCGCGCCACTCGGTGGCGCGACATGAGCTTGTTGATCTGCTATTTTTCAACAGATAAAACACCAAAACGCGTTCAGGACACTAAGGGTTAATGCTTTTAGCATACCCTATTGGCTGAATATAAGACTGAGGTGTTTTTCCCTCAATGGAAATTCATTAAAAAAAATCGTATTATAATCAGGGTCTATACAATTTGACATTCAATGTTTTTTTTCCCCCACAAATGAGTCTTGACAAATGTTGGTTGTCTTATAACCAGAGTGGTCTTATAATTCTTATAACAACCAACATTTGTATTTGTAGACCTGTGCCTGTGCTTTTTTGCAAACTGTTAATAAAATATTCAATCCATCTGTCAATATAACTTTTTGCGTGTAAATGGACCATTAAAGGGATATTTCACTTATTTTATTTTTTGGGGGTCATTTTATGGTCTACTCAGTCTCATGTGAAGACCCCAGATAGTTTATAAGTTACTCCATTCACTATTTAGATATTTGACGTTCATTTTAGTGCATCCCCCCTTCCTATACAAACCCATTATAACTTAAAACTCCATTTTAAACATAATAGATTAATTGAAAACAACTGACTGATGTTGTCCTCCTAATATGTGAGAGGGCCATTGAATTTCATTTACAGTTTCCATTTATTTTTAAAATATCGTTTTGGAAAATCTCTATATTTGGGAATATAGTTGCAGCCAAACGAATAAAACGATACTTTAAAAATAGATGAAAACGAAAAGTAAATGAGACAGCACGGCCCTCTAACGTATCAAGAGGACAATATCAGTCACCAGAAAAATGTGTTTGATTATTGTGGATCTACAGTAGTAACCCATTATAACTATAGTAACTGATAAACTGTCTGGGGTGTTCACATGAGACTGACCATAAAATGACCAAAAGGTTTTTTGAAAGTGGAATATCCCTTTAACAGTTAAAGGGGAATTCCCTTTAACTTTCAAAATTTTCCTCTCAGGAAAAAGGGATCTGAAAGGAAAATCATTAACATGGTGAAATGCATCTTGATGATGTCATCAGATGCATTTCACCATGTTAATGATTTTTTTTTCAGACCACCATTTTTAGGAAATACAGAATGGGGGGAACTTTTTTTTTTTATCATGTCCACACAATATCTCTAACGTATATTAATGACATATTAAAATGTTGAAAATGGATGGTGGAGTTCCCCTTTCAGGGTCCATTTGGTTCCATGCGGACACTCTCAGCAGCTACGAGAGTCCGTGAAATAAAAACAACAAAAGTATCGAGAAACAACATCCTGAGGTATTCTCTCCGATCGGCCATTTCTATCAGCAGGTCAGACTGAAGAGCTCCTTCGTCCGTCAGTCCATCTCCAGGCAGTGTGGTCAAGGCGGGAAGGCGGTCAGCCTTCCCTCACATTGTTCCTGTCCTCATGTATGTGTGCATGGAGGTTCTTTCAGGCCGAAAGCTGGCTTATGTTTGGTAGATCGACCATCTGTTTTGACCGCCCCTTCGTGTATGGCTAATATCCTGCACCGCTGACCCGGTCGATGCCAAACTCTGCCAAAAGGCTCCAGCTGCAGACCTAGCCCAGGAGTGGACGTGCCTCACAGTCGATGTGATGACGTCACACGCTGTTGGCTGTTGCCATGTCCCGCCCGCTTCTACCGTTATCAAGCGATAATTCCCAGTAGGCTGCATAGGCGTGCATACATAGACGTCAAGGGGGGTTTGAGCACCCCCTAGTGGCCCTCTCTGGACCAACATGCCCTTTTTAAAAGAGCAAAAAGATGCTGAAATGCTGTTTTCTATGCGTTTTTAACCCCCCAAAACTCAATTTTCAGAGTGCCCTCCTGGTTACATTTGAGCACCTGCCCTTGAAACTCTCTGTGCACGCCAGTGGTAGGCTGCTTATCAGCACCATCTTAGCGTGCAGTTAAGTTTAGGGGTAGGTTTAGAGAAGGATGTAGCAATGTTTGTAGCTAACCCTAACCTCACAGACCTGACGGTCTGTGAGGTGGTTGGGTGTCTGGCATTTAGGCTTAGGGTTACGGTTGGAGGGGGCTAGGGGTTTTGCGTCTCGGACTGCAGAGCATGGCCTAAAGGCCTATTCAGAGATGGATTTTCGGTGCCCACCGCGACCACCGCGACCACCGTTTCCTACAATATGACGTCACACCACCGCAACCACCGCACCTCCCAGCCCCCCTCTCGGATTTTACTAACCACCGCACCGCACCGCAGCGGTTGCTTGTTTTTAACGGCTGGTAAAAAAAAAAAGAAAACACACCACAGCGCGGTGCGGTGCTGGTAGTGGACTTTGGAATTGCGGTGGTCGCGGTGCTCTGAACGGTGGTCGCGGTGGCCACCGAAATTCTAGACTCTGAAAGAGCCTTTAGGCCTACAACAACAGGGGCCTGTGGGTTGATGTGACGTCATCACATCAACTGTGAGGCACGCCCACTCCTAGACTAGGTCTGCAGCTGGACGTATCTCAATTCTGCACACATACGCGCTCCCTGAATGTTAACGACGAACCCTCTTCCCCAAATTCTCCAGAACGGCCGATTTTTGGCAAAGAACTTTTTTTTTTCCTTGCATCACAGTTTATCTATACATCCCCCATCTGGGGTGACTGTGGCTCAGGAGGTCAAAGAAGTGTCCTTGGGCAAAGTCACACTGAACCCCAAATTGCTCCTGGCGATGTGCTGGTTGGTGCCTTGCATGGATTCCTCCGCCACCGGTGTATGAGTGTGTTGAGTCAATGGCCTAGTGTCACTCAGTGGCTCTGTCCCATTTCCCATATTTCACCCCTGGTTGGCTGAGATTGCCCTTCGAAGTTTGCGGAATTTATTGGTCCATATTGAGATAAAATGCCTCAAACTGCATTAATGTGGAATTCTGCGCGCACACGCACGCACACACACACACACACACACACACACACACACACACACACACACACACACACACACTAGGCAGAGGATTAAATGGCACATGAACATGGTCGTATATCAGCCTCATGGCGTTTCATCACGTCGCCTGCAGCCCAGAAGTAATTTTCTCATCCATTTTCATCATAGACTTGACAAAAAAAAGACAATTCAGGTCGTGGAATATTATGATTATGATCAAGATTTGTCAGTTGTTAGTGGTCTTTGTCTATGGCTCAATCGTCTTCATAGAAATCATTTTGGAAAAGTGTATGAGGAAATTCATGTCTGGGCCGGGGTCGACACGCGTGACTGCTAAGATCTTTCACGCAGCATAATAGTACAGTATACTGTATATAACATTAGTATATAATAACTGCACTGACCTGTGTGCAACATTACATGCACACACTCTAGAGACAAGGGAAAATAAAAACATTAACCTGTATTTTATAGCCGGCTTTCATGAAGCAGTTAATTTCCCCATAGCCTTTAGATTCTGCCCAAAGCCTGCAAAACAGTACACAGTATATTTATAATATTGTATAGGAGGTTTTCAGGATTGGCCTGTTTTGAACAAAAAATGCCTCAATCACACCCTTTTCATGTTGACCTGTTATAGCGCCACCAGGAGGATACAATACCCTACCTGGAGATCCCAGGAGCACTTCTCTTGGTCTCATGTCAGTTAAGAGGAACCCTGGCTAATAAGACAAATAAAACATATAGAGGATGCTCTTTAGTTTAAAAACAGGTAATGTTTTTTTTTTATCCCAGGACTTATATTAGCATTACAGCATTTTGATGTTTACTTAGGTTCTGGTTTAACTCCACAAACCACAATCTGTTAACATCTTTTGAAATCTCGCCATATTAAAGGTTCTCAGAACGTGATGGCAGATGCACTCTCACGTGTACAATGATGTGGTTATCTGTTACTTGCATTCCTGTTTTTCTTTTCTTTCCCATTATAGACTGTCCGGTCTCCGGCTCTCTTAATTTTGCTCCTGGTACCGAGGTTGCTGAGGCTGGGGGCAGGATGGTGTGGCGAGGTGGGGAGGCAGATAGTATGGCTTTGTGGGGTACAGGGGGGTGATACGCCGTTCTGTTTGTAATGACAATGGCGACCCCCACTGGTGAAATAAAGGACTGTAAAACAGACGGGATGGACCATCGCAGGAGAAAATATGTAGTTGTTTGATGCATTCCATTAGTTCTACTGCAGAGCGATCTTCTGTGACGTCAGTCATATGACAGGTCTTGTGACAGGCACAGTAAAATGGCAGCCCCCATGGGATAAAAACATGAACTATTTTTAAACTAAAGAGCGTATTCTATGTGTTTTAAATGTTCAATTCTAGTTATAGAGGGCAAGTAAAATGTATTATCCATATTTGTCTCATTAGCCAGGGTTCCTTTTAAGAGAGAAATCATTTTGAGACCGAGGCTTATAGGTCTGGCAATCGTTTTACTTTTTTTTTTTTTTTTAAACAGTCTCCCATTTTTCTGTATCGTCCCCACCTTTTTTCCCCATCAGTCACCTAACCCTAACAATAGTCCTAAACTTAACCTCAGTAAATCCTAAAACCTCGACTGATCTCGACCTTTTTCCACATGCCCCAACCGATTCATAAAAAAAGGTTGGGGGATCGGTTATGACCCATGTAGGTCGAGGTCGTAAAGCGCTCAATTATTATGCTTTGCATACATGGCTGCTGGGTCGCGAGACACTTTTCAATAAAACACTAGATCATATCAGTTCGTATCATATCCGTTTCGCGGAAAACTCCAAGAAAACATGTCGGCGTGTTGTGGAGCGGCGGCAGCAGGGACGTGCAGAGAGTGTTAAGAGGAGCTGGGGCTGAAAATCTTGTAAGAGGGCACTTTGGGACAGAAATAGCAAAAAGTAGCAGACCTAATAAGGTCAGATCTTGTAGATCAGCTATTTTTTGATGGCCTTTTGCATTTGTTTCACCATAGTAAATTAAATGCCGCACATAAGTGGTCTGGAAAAGGGGGCGGGGGCTGAAGCCCCACTATGTGTGCACGTCCCTGGGTTGGCATGAAACGTCTCCACTCTCCAGCATGTCCCCATGTCTGTCATGCCTGAACCGTCCTGAGGTCACCAGGCTAAATGATGGAACGTTGGTTAACCAGATGTGACTCTTTGAGACTGCAAAATGAAACCATTTTAATTCTCAAGAATTAAAATGTTCATCGTCCGAATTATCCCCAAGGGGCTCAAATCTGTGACTCCTCGTCAATGTACTGCAGTGCCTCCCCTTGGTGGTTGTTGTTACTGCTGCAGTTCTCCTCTGCGGCCCCTCCGGACGCCGCCATGAGGGGTTTGCTCTCCGGCGACGCTGCTGCTGCCGACGCCTCCGCGCTGCCGCCCTCCGCCGCCCCCTGCTGCTGCTGCTGCTGCTGCGGCGGGACAGGAGCTCCCCGTGCGTCGTCGGTTCGATTCCCCCTCCTCCAGGGCAGCGGCAGGTGGCCCTTGTAGAAGTTCCACGCCAGGAGAACGGCGAGGAGGATTACTAGGAGCGCCACGGCCGCCTGGAGGCCCGCCACCGACGGGCCGCCGGTGCGAGCGGCGGGCAGGATGCCTCCTCCTCCTCCGCTGCCTCCCTCCGTGGTCACCAGGAGGCGGTACTGGGCCACGGTGGTGGTGTAGCGGCCCGCCGCGCTGCGCTCCTCCGCCAGGCAGCGGTACAGGCCCTGGTCGGCCGGCGTGGCGTTGAGGATGAGCAGGCCGTCGCGCAGGAACTGCAGCCGGGCGCTCGGCCGCAGGGCGCCGCGCTCGGCGTGGTGCCAGCGCGCCTCCGCCAGGGCCGACGGCGGCACGCAGCGGAGCTTGGCGTTGCCGTCGGGCCACACCGACCAGTCCAGCGGCTCGGCGGGGTCTGGGACGGCCAGAGAAAAAAAAAAAAAAACACGGTGAGGTTTTGTGTATTGGGATGATGACCGCAACAATTTTGCAGTTCAAGAAGTACCGGTATACAGTATACTGTATACTGTATGCTTATACAGTATACTGTATAAGCAACAAATCTCAGTTGACTCTTTCTTTCTTTCTTTTCTAAGACCGTTATTATTAGTAGATCACTTCCTGAAAACATCTAGTATCGATAACAACCACAGGGGCCGCAGTGGCTCTTTAAAAGCTCAGCAAGACACTTCCTGATTGGCTGGCAAAATAGTCCCGATGGGACTATTGCTCCGGCCAATGACAAAGATTTTAGGGACTTCTTTGGAGGCCTTGCTGCAGCTAGAGTGTCAAAAAGACTAGAATGAAGTCTTCATTTAAGTAGATGATCTCCAAAGAGAAAAATCAATCAATATGAAAAATAACTTTGACCATATAATTACATATCGGAGCTTTCAATTTATAATTTTAAGAAAATTGCCAATTGCCAAATACAGTACATTCGTGCACAGCCATGACTCTTCACAATCACCCAGCAACAACACCTCTGCTCATCCTATTGTCCCTTCACAATAAAATGTCTTCTCTTTATGGCTGAGCAATAGTGAAACTATCTTACTATTTGCCGGGACTCATTTGCCATTTCGCTGTCCCTCATTTTTTAAGCGATGAATTTGCAAAATACTTCGAGAATATAGACAATTTAAAGGCTCAATAATGAGTCACTTTTTCCTATGTGTACAATGTAAATCATTCCAGTATAGTATACTTCAGCTCTGATACTCACCAGTGTTGGGCAGTAAGGGATTTTAGATTACATATTACTGTAATATTATTACTTTTGCTCCAAAAAGTAAAGTAACGAGATTACTCTGCAAAAATGGGCAATAAGTAACGCATTACTTTGCAAGTAACGCCGAGTTACTTGTTTAAAATGAGCTTGTTGTTGCATGCAAAAATAGAACAGATTTACAAGCTATCGACAGGTACTGTAACAACAGAGATGTGTAGTAGATTGTAGATCCAGTCCACACGCAGCATCCTGCGCAGTTATGTACACTACAAATCGCTTGTAGTTTATTTTTAAATACAAGACCTCAACTGTCTTTGAAAACAATTGTGAAAAAGTTTAAAAAGTCAAAGAGACAAAGAGACTATTATTATTCCAATAAATTGGATTCAGTTCTAAAAAGAGCTCGCTAAACAGATTATGTTGTACATCTATTTTTTCAAAGGTGGGAGTTGAGAACTTGGGAAAGTAATAAGGTAATATGTAATATATTACTCTTCGATTCCAGTAATAAGTAAAGTAATGATATTACTTTGTCTAAGGGGTAACGAGTAAAGTAAAGAAGTTACTTTCCTAAGTAATATTGACCAACACTGGCTCTGATACTCACCAGACTCTGGGCACACAGAGGCATCTCCTTGTTTCACACTCTGGAGCAGTTCACTAGCAGAGAGAGGAGAAATGATGATTAACCTACGGAACCCTACTAGGAAATATATGTCAAGGTGGAGTGGCATGATTTTTTTATTTTTTCCAATTTTGTACATGTTTAAAAGGTGACAGTACTTGATTAGACCCATTGGTGTAGTTTTTATGTGCAATGATGTCTTCACTTTGTATTATTATGGGCTGAACCTTTCCAGTCAAACGTACCAATGAAAAAAAAAAAGTAGTATAGTGACATCACATCATCAGCCCCTCCCCTAACTCCTCCCCCTTTATCATACAACTACAGCTATGGGTGTGGCTGCAGTTTAGGTATATCTCCACCCATCACCACCCACCAGGAAATCCAGGCATACTCAATGAGCTGGTGAGGCTGCCCACATAAAAACGTCATTTTAACATATACTTTTTTTTGAAAAAATCTTCTTCCTCATGTTACAATAATGCCTGATGATCATGTTTTAGGGTGGAAAAAAATCATGGCACTCCATCTTTAAGAGAACATTAGTACCACAACAGCTCTAGCAGTGATTAACAACCAATCCATTTATCGAGACAGTCTCACTTTTTCCAGAACGTATGGGGTTTTTTTTAATAACAAAATTAAAGTGTGATCTTTCCGACAAAACGTTTGTCGGTCGGAGACAGCATGAACAGCCCGTTCAAATTTTATTCAAAATTTGAGCCACGGACCACAATTTGATGACATTTTTAGCCCCACAGACCTCCAAAACTAAAGATTTGTTTTGCTTTTGTCCACAATACCAGGCTGGATTTTTGGAAACAAAACAGTCAAACGTACTACAGATCAAAAATGACCATTTATGACTCTTTGAGAGCGTAAACATGAAACATCGTTTCATGTTTTACGCTCTCAAAGAGTTACACCTGGTTAACCCACTTTCCATCGTTTAGCCTGGGTACCACCTGGAATCCCCTCAGGCACGACTGGTGGTCCCCGGACCACCTGTTGAAAACCCCCTGATGTAATGTGATGTCCTGTAGTTAGCCTATAGAGGTGTACCTCTGTGAGCCTGACACGGAGACGCATTTGGCCGCGGTTTTGTCCCAACCACAGTAGGGGTCCCTGGCCAGGATACAGTCCACGCAGGAGGCCGAGCGCCCGCAGCTGGCCAGAGGCATCTGGACCACCCCCAACTCTGAGCCGGCGTACAGGTGACCCTGTGCAAACACATGCACACACACGCTCTTTAACCCTTTATAGGCTGGTGACGTAACGGACGTAGTAGTCATTGCTTGCTAGCGATTTTCATATTGTTTATTCACCAAGTTTTTCCATTCAAATAGCGTCAGAACCTCCACAGTGGCCATCAATAATGCTCTGGAGTATGGTCTATATAACTATAACCACTCGGTGTCGTCAGTAAGTGGTTAATCATCGGAAGTTGCAAAGAAAGAGTAGAAGAAGAGCTTCTACTTCCAGTGCCATGGGGTCACAGTGTTAGATGCAACCAAAGGGATTCTATATAAAGAGGCGACACTTCCATTAAGTCCAATGGAAACAACCAGCCCCCAGTGCCTCCGCCATATCGGAGTGATGACGTACTTCCGGTTGCTATTAAAAGACTACTGTTCTGACTGCAGTTCTTGGAAACGGCGCTAGATGGCGGATGCGGCATGTGCCGCCATCTTGGAGTGATGGCGTCAGCGCGCCATAGAGTGATGCTACTGTTCCGCCATCTGGTGGTGAGTCAAGTCAAGTCAAATAATTGCATTATGTCGCCTCTTTATATAAACCCTCTTTGATGCAACTCAACTCGGCTTCACTATTATAAGCCGCTTTGGTGGGATTGGTGTACATTTATTATCATAAATAAGTCAAATCAAGCCGTATTGCCGCGGCGATTGTTGGATTATGATCAGAGATGGACATACAGGCCGCACGTGTGCACGTACGAGCGTGCACCCGACGATTTTGGTCATTTGCGTTGGTCCCGAAGTTAGACGATCGAGCAAAAAAAAGGTAATCACCAAAATTATTTTTTGTCTTTTAGACAAAGCAACATTAATGCGTCCGTTGTGTCAGCAGCCACCATTTTAATTGGTTAATTATCCATCACCGCTTGGATGAGACCCGTGCTACTAAACAAACATTCCATTGCAACTATTATGACCACACCATAGCATCATAACAAAACGTATGTGCACCCCCATATGTGCGGTGGTTGCACATCGGCGCTTCTTTACCGTGGTGTCGGAGAAACGGAGGACTTTGATTGGCTCGTCCTTCTCGAAGAGCTTCACCTCCTCCACGATGTACATCTGGTCGGCGAAGTTCACCGCTTTCACCACCGTTCCTTTTTCTGTTAAGAGACCAGAGTGACGAATGGAGGACATTTTTTGTTAACAGGAATGGAGAATTAGTGCAAGTCCAACTATCATTGTACGCTCTCTGTTGCCCTACACACCTGTCACAGAGAAATAGAGAGTGGTTTTGATGGAGTCAAGGGATTCACGTTTCTTAAAGGGGAATTCCACCCATTTTGCAGAATTTTCCTGCGAGGATACAAATATGAACCAAATGGACCTCTAGCGGGTCCATTCTGTTCCGTTTGTACCCTCTCAGGAAAAAGGGGTCTGAAAGAAAAATCATTAACATGGTGAAGTGCATCTTGATGATGTCATCAGATGTATTTCACCGTGTTAATGATTTTTTTCAGACCTCCATTATTAGGGAATACAGAATTGAGGGAACTTTTTTTTATCATGCCCACACAACATCTCTAATGTTTATTAATGACATATTAAAATTTTGAAAATGGGTGAGAGTTCCCCTTTAATGGCTGTTGGTACTTGCTAGGCCAGGGGACGGCAACCCAAGATGTTGAAAGAGCCATTTTCGACCCAAAATTAAATTCAAAATCTGTCTGGAGCCGCATTTTATTATTTTTTTCCTGAGAGTGTGCAAATGTGAACTAAATGGACCCTGGCGGGTCCATTTGGTTCCATTTGCACACTCAGAAAAAAAGGTCCTCAAAGAAAAATCATTAACATGGTGAAACACAACAGAAATGGAGTTTCTTAAAAAAAAATAAAAAAAATAAAGGAGTTTTACAGAACTCCATTTCTAGTCCACACAACATCTCTAAGGTATATTAATGTGTGTATGTGTATGTAATAATGCTACAGCCAGGGAGCCACTAGGGCTGTGTTCTGGAGCCGCTAGGGCTGTGTTCCATGTGGCTCCTGAGCCGCAGGTTGCTGACCCCTGTGCTAGGCTGTTCCACACATTTTGGCGGCAGAGGAGCGAAAGGGAAGTCTCACCCACCTGTTCCTATGAACATAACGTGGTACTTGTCCCCGTCCAGGGCCTGTGCCTGGTCCACTACGATGCGTGTGAACGTGGCGCCTCTCCGCACCAGCAGGGGCTTCTCTCCTATCGGCTGGACGGCCTGGTCCATCAGCGGCCGGTCCCTGATGAACTGCAGGGTGCGGTCCGGCAGGTCCAGGGTCTGGTTGATGCCCTGCTTACGGGCCTCTGCATCGATGCACTGGAGGAGGAGCATAGAGTTAGAAATATGAGGCTGGGAAGATTATGGGATTGTCTAGCCCCCCGATCACCCTAAAAGCCATTTTCGAACAAGCAGTTGTTCGACAGGCTCAATGTATTGTTGCTGATCCCTTACATGTTCTCAACTCTGAGTATGTGTTGATGTGAACGGGCAGGAGATACAGAGCTCCACCATTGATAAAATACATTAGGGGCTCGATTTTGGTTACATTAGTCCTTATACGCAATTAACGCACTTAGCATTGGGGAAGAGGCGTTCCCACACTAAAGTTGATAATTTCGTTACCATCCGGTCTCCCTTAAACACCTCCTATACCCGTTAAATTATGCATAGGTGTGGTTTGGGCGTTTTTAGCTTTCATCCAATCCGTGTTGGTCTTGCCATTCCCTTTAATTCATCCCATATCTATTTCCCTTATCCCTACTGCTATGTCTGACCCTCCTAAGCACGCAGCCTGGCTGCGGGCTTAGGACAGACACATGCATGAGTAGCCTATTCTCAAAGATTATAGCTCTCATTTTCAAACAATTATAGCTCGGTCAATTCTCAATCATTTCTTACCATTCAACATGTTATGTTGAAAAAACATGTTCCATGTTTTTTTGCTGTATGTGGCGTGCATTTATCCCAAGTCTGCGAAATGTTATAAAGTAAATTGCAAAAAAAAGTCAGGAAGTCGCGGCAAAAAAAGACGTTTTTTGATTATTCATTTCTCGGTCAATTCTGGACCATTTTTTACATTTCAAAATGCGGCGTGATGGGAAAAGATGCTGTATAGAATATGTGGGTAGGTGTTCTCTACGATGCGGGATCGAGCAAACTATAACTATAAGTTACAGTTACTGTACATTACCTAAACACAAGGAAGTGACCGACAGCAGGCAATCTACAGCTGTTTATAGGACAATCCATAAATAAGGAGATGAATTGAACTGGCGCCTTTCCACGTGGAGTCGTGGACATCTCCAAAGCGCACAGACGCCTGCACCGTGCGCACGTGGCTCTGCCTTCTCATATCGGTTAGCGGCTGCTTTGAGATGGCGTTATCTAGTTTCCAAATCTATTTGACGAAATTAGCAACTTAAGGGACTGCGCGACAAACACACCCATGACCACACCTCCAGTCACAAATAACGGTGTCGGCATAAAGAATAGTGGCTAAGGGAAGAGAAAAGGTGACGAAAATACCAATAAGGGAATTAGCTGCGGGTTTCAGGTAACGTTAGGGACAACGTGTGGAGCGAAAATCGAGCCATAGGTCTTTGTGGGTTATCCATTTACCGCCTTTTATTGAACATGCCACCATACTATTTGCAAACAGTTAATAAATACTGAGGCTGTTGAAAATAACGACTTAATTAGTTAAATAATACTGTTGATTAATCAGATTAAAAGAATTAATGCTATTAACTCATGTGCACACTGACTCAACCCACTGAGCATTTTCTCATTGAAAAAAAAAATGGGTACAGCACAGTTTTACGCAGTTTTCTTTTTTAAATGTTCAAATCCTATAAAAGGAAAACAGGCATATATTTGTATATACATAGTTCAAATGGTAATTAATCATGATTCTATTAATTTTCAAGCTATGATTAATTATATTATTTTTTATATATCATTTACCAGCCCTAATAGATAGATTTGCTTTGTAGGCCAAATTCAGTGCTTTGTAATAACGTGTTACTGCCCCTAGAGGGGGCAACCTCCCCACATGAGAAATGATCTGGATAGACCAGCCCAATACAATACCCTGGACAGACCAAATCAAACAAAAATGTTGTCTAAAGACAAAATCATTAGGGAAATGAGACCAAAGGAGTTCGCAAACTCCTTAGGACCAAAGTCAGTAAGGGGATTACGGGGGTCCCTGGGCGTCCTCAACCAGGAGTCAGACACAGTTGTCTGTATGATGTGAAAATGAGTCAGTTTGTACTAACAAACTGACTAACCGATTAACTGACTGATTAATTGAGTGAGTGACTGATTGACTGACTAACTAATAAGGGTGTAATAATGATTGCTTGACCCAGTGGTTTATCACATTGCTTTGCAATATAAAGAATCGGTATCAAATCGTTAGCATTTGAAAAAAAGAAAAACACATCATGTGTTCAAATAGAATGTTCATCTACAACGTACATTGTGCTTGCCACATCACTGTGTATATCCATTGTAATGCATTTTCCATGGAAAAGCTGCACTATCTACAGGTTACCACACATATTTAATATATTTGCTAACTGCTTACTGTATTGATTAAATTAAATAACTGAATCGTATTATCTTAAAGGAGAATTCCACACCAAAACATATTGGGCAATTTGGGCATCATCTACCTTGATTGGAGAGGAGAGTGGCAGTAGCCGGCAGATAAAACAAGCGCTCCTTCATACCCCAGGTGTTGCCGATAAATCACTAACCACATTATGCCTTCTGACGGAAAAGGCACGGAACGCCTTTTTAGAGAAAAGGCATAGAAGTCCTTTTACGAGGGTCTCAGAAGGCGACATGGTCCTTTTATCCATGGTCTGGATAAAAGGCAAGTTTTGCCTTTTAGGCATGAGGATGTGTAGCGAGGAGAGGAGGAGGAATAGATTATCTCTGGTATTACATGTAAAGGCTGCCCCAGAGTGACGTAAAATTCAAGCGCAAGTATCAGTATACTATTAAAATATGATGTTTGGAAAAAAAAAAAAACAATAAGTTTGGAGTTACAAAAATACCTACATTAGAATAAAGACAACCCACGCCATTGTTAATGGAGACGTTGGGCCAGGGACCTCAAGGGTGAAATGTAGAAAATGGGACACCTGTGACAAAAATCAAGGACATTATGTATCATGGCACAGGAATCAAGGTAGATTGATGGCCAATGTGTTTTGGTGTGGAATTCTCCGTAAATGAACTCATATGTAATTCCATTTGGATTTGTTTGTATTAGCGTTATGGGGTGGGGGGGGCATGGCCCTATTCTATTGCATTACCGAAATCAGGGTGGTCCTTATAATAAAAAAAATAAAGCTTTTAGAACCATGGGAACCGACGAGGACGAGTAAAAGGGGGCGTAGACGGAACGAGGAACGGAAACAAGAACCATTAACTTCCTGAATAGCGTGTGCGCGCACGCGCGCGCGCGCACGCGCACACACACACACACACACACACACACACACACACACACACACACACACACACACACACACAGCAGTTCATTTAAAAAACTGCAACAGCTCAATCAGGGGCGGATGTAACATTTCCCAATTGGGAGGGGGGTAGGAGAAAATGGTATGGGTGCGGCTTCATCGCCCGTGCCGCACCCATACCATTTTCGGTTACAGGACTTTTATTAGTCAAGTAAAGCATCAATAACAACATCAGTTGTTGTTGAAGTTGCATGCATAAAGCTAAAGGTCTGACTCAGAGAGTTTTCTGTTTTCAATGATGAAATGCGGTTGGTTTAGTGGTGTAGAGTGTAGACAACCGTAGTTAGTTAGTAGCAGTAGTAGTGTTTCAAATAATTTTAAATATAAGCACTTTAATTTGAAATATCTTGCGGTGTTTTGCATGCCATCATGTTTGGTGGGGCAGTCAGGGCATCCCCCCATGCCCATGCCTAGATCCACACACACACACACACACACACACACACACACACAGAGCAGGGTATTTTGGCCAGCCTCACCGCTCCGGGTCGGGGGGACGGCACGTCCTTGCTGTACATCACCCACTTGACAAAGGAGGTCTCCACGGTGACGGGGGTCTTGTACTTCCCCTCAGAGAACACCTTGCTGATATCCAGCACGTTGTACGCACACACCGCCGACAGGCCGGACGAGTCCCTGTGCATACACGCACGCACACACACACACACACACACACACACACACACACACCATTATTATATTTGTTGTTGTTGTTTAGTGTGATTAAGGTTCAATTCGCAGCCAACCAGCTGAGGAAAGTCGACCGTTGGGCCCAGCGGTTGCGACTACTTTACCGCAAAATATAGCGGCCACGACAGAAATGACGTGGCTCCTCCTGACTCTGCCTCTCCAATGATTCCCGTGACATGATACATAATGCCCTTGATTTCTGTCATAGATTTCATATCATTTTCTACATTTCACGCTGAGGTTCTCCTCCCTCCCAATGCAGTTTGCATGGCCGCAGGTTGTCTTTATTCGAACATGGGTATTTTAGTAGCTCCGAACTTATTCTTTATCACAAATCACATCAAACCACACACTACAAGATAATTAGGCTACTACATGATTTTTAAAAACTCAGTTGGCACCCGTGAGACAGGTGTGTCAACCTGAGGGATTGGAGAGGAGAGTGGCAGAAGGGAGGGAAGGAGAGGAGGAGGAATAGATTACCTCTGGGATTACAAGTAAAGTCTGCCCCAGAATGACATAAAACTTATGCGTGAGTATCAGTATACTATGCAAGACATCAAAATTAGACCAAAATGAACATGACTTATGACTTATTAATTAAGTGGTGCTAATTTAGCATATCATAACTCTTGAGAGTGTAAACATGAAACCAAATGGACCCGCTAGGGTCCATTTGGTTTCATGTTTACGCTCTCAAAGAGTTACATCTGGTTAACCAACTCTCTATCATTTAGTCTTCAGAGCCCAACTGGAACATGGAAAATCCATAGATTGGCCGCACCGTTGTATAAGCCGCAGGCTCAAAAGCATGTGAAAAAAGTAGCGGCTTATAGTCCGGAAATTACGGTATATGATGTCCCAGCGATCAAGGTAGATTGATGTGTTTTGGTGTGGAATCCTCCGTTAACTCACGACTGCGGGGTGAAGACGGCGTAGAACATGCAGTCCTTCCAGGTCGTGGCGGGGTCACACCACAGGAAGGTGTCCTGGACGATGTAAGGCAGCTGGGACTCCAGGACGGGGCAGTCCAGACGGGCCTTCAGGAACGACGTCCACTTCTTCTGCAGGGTCCGCTGACCGCCCAGGTCCCCCTGCAGACCGCAGCGTGACCCCCCCCCCCCCCCCCCCCCAAAAAAAAAAAAAGGAAAAAGAACAAAAAAAGAAGAAGAAAATTAAGAAAGGCAGCATTATGATGTGCGTGCTTCAGAAAAAGCTTGTATCACCCCCCCCCCCCCACACACACACACACACACACACACACACACCTTGCAGACGCGCGCCACCCTGGACACCAGCAGCTTGTTGTAGAAGTCGTACTCCACAGCGGTCTCACTGAAGAACAGGTAGACCTTGTCATCGTCTCCCACCTCACTGGCATCGCTCTCTGGCATCTGAGACATGGAGATGAAGGTGGGCTCTGGAGGAACACAGAGAGAACATCTGAGACATGGAGATGAAGGTGGGCTCTGGAGGAACATAGAGAGAACATCTGAGACATGGAGATGAAGGTGGGCTCTGGAGGAACACAGAGAGAACATCTGAGACATGGAGATGAAGGTGGGCTCTGGAGGAACACAGAGAGAACATCTGAGACATGGAGATGAAGGTGGGCTCTGGAGGAACATAGAGAGAACATCTGAGACATGGAGATGAAGGTGGGCTCTGGAGGAACATAGAGAGAACATCTGAGACATGGAGATGAAGGTGGGCTCTGGAGGAACATAGAGAGAACATCTGAGACATGGAGATGAAGGTGGGCTCTGGAGGAACATAGAGAGAACATCTGAGACATGGAGATGAAGGTGGGCTCTGGAGGAACATAGAGAGAACATCTGAGACATGGAGATGAAGGTGGGCTCTGGAGGAACATAGAGAGAACATCTGAGACATGGAGATGAAGGTGGGCTCTGGAGGAACATAGAGAGAACATCTGAGACATGGAGATGAAGGTGGGCTCTGGAGGAACATAGAGAGAACATCTGAGACATGGAGATGAAGGTGGGCTCTGGAGGAACATAGAGAGAACATCTGAGACATGGAGATGAAGGTGGGCTCTGGAGGAACATACAACGTAAATATCTTGCGGTTAGAGTGTCTGCCCTGAGACTGGGACCCAATGCCTCCCTGCTTGGCACTCAGCATCAAGGGTTGGATTGGAGGTAAATCCCTGCGACATAATAGCATCATGTCCAGGGGGTGTACCTGTACAGCAAGCTGCCTCACGCTACAGAAACAGGAGATAGGCTACTGCCCTATTGCCTAGCCTCATGGCATCATGGCTAGGCAAGGGTTACTTACTTAACCCAGAGCAATTTACATTAAGCATGAACACAAGAAAAAAAAGGCAATACATCATATACTGTACATACAAAATATTTCATGTGAACCAGACAGTTAAGAACATAACAGGAAAGAATCACATTGCAGTGAGAAGATTGGGAGTGAATCTACAGTTCTGTTTGCAATAGAAAGTGCAATTTCATAGTTTTTTTTTTTTTTTTTTTTTTTTAATCCCACAGTTTTGTAACCCATTTTTTTCATCCAGTGCCCATTACCTAATGTGATCCTGGGCTCTAAATATTCTCTACCAACCTTTGGAGGCAGCGGACTTGCCTCATGCTTCCTTTAAATGCATGAGGAAGTCCAAGCTGCCTTCTTGTCATCTGACAGTGGGGAGTTTCCCTGGCTGGATGTAGCTTGTGCCGGGACACATTATTCCAACCAGCTCCTTTCCCCTGCCAAAGCTGGCAAACTCGCCAACCCCACCTCGAGTATGGGCACTGATCATGCAGAGCACTGATGGGCACTGATCATGCAGAGTTCGATTCCAGTGGGAATCGAACCTAGGACCTTCTAACTGTGCGGGGACAGCTCTACCACTCTGCCACCACTCCTCTGCATTCAAAACATTTTCTTCATGAGCTCAATTGTTGCCCTGCAAGTCGTCTATTTTCAAATGGTCCCTTTAACCGATTAGTCTGTGGTTTGCATTAACAATTAAATTCTACAAAGTTGTAGTAACTACTCAGTGGCGTTTCTAAGCAATTTGGAGCCCCAGGCAAGATTTTCCCTGGAGGGAAAATCTCCTGTGACGTCATAGCCATGACATGGCACAGTAAAATTGGGGCGCCCCAAGGGATAAAAAAAATATGAACTATTTTTTAAACTAAAGGGATAAAAAAAAAATATGAACTATTTTTTAAACTAAAGAAGGGGCGGGTCTTACCGTTGAGCCAGGAGCTCTTGAAGTCGGTGCGCACAGAGCTGACTGCAGAGGCCGCAGAGCTGCGCATCACCACCGGCTCTGAACCCCAGGAAGTTCATAGAGGTGGCCGAGTAGAGGTCGTCGCCTGGTGCACGCGCAGACAGACAGACGGACAGACACACATTAGACAACACATCGACAACATAAAAGTTCACTGTGATACCAGTCTTAACCCATTCCTGTGTCCTGACCCTCGATTCAAGTTTCTGACACCAGATTATACAGTAGTTCCTGACACCAGATTATAGCTGCAGCAACATTCTAGCTTTTGACGCTAGATTCTACGGTAGTTTCCGACACTAGATTGTAGTTATTGACACTAAATGATAGTTTCTGATGCTAGGATCTACTTTTTGACACTAGAATCTACTTTCTGACGCTAGCATCGAGTTTTTGACACTAGATTCTATAGTTTCTGACACTAGATTCTAGTTTTTCTGAATAATCTGTGTTCCTGTGTCAGTGATGCTAACATATTTCTAGTCAAGGACCACCAGAATTATCCATATTTGGCTGCAGACCGCCATCTGAAAACATGTTGTTCTCGGGGTTCCCCAGAAGCGAAAAATTGAGATAAAATGTTTCCTTCCAAAATAATGTATTCAGAGATTTGCAGCACATTTTCACAATTTCTCAAAAAATGGCAGAACAACAAGCTCATGTCGCGCCACTCGGTGGCGCGACATGAGCTTGTTGATCTGCTATTTTTCAACAGATAAAACACCAAAACGCGTTCAGGACACTAAGGGTTAAGCTAGTTTTAAACCTAGGGAATTTTGTGTAGAGGGGAAAAGCTAGGACAGGCACAGAACTCAAATTTAGAGCATAAACAACTATATTATACCGAAATAAACCGATGCATATTATACTGAAATATGCCCCCACTGAGAATGACGGAGCGGTGCCGTCTCTGCCGAACTTGAGCATCGCGAAGCAACGCAGAAGGAGAGATGCTAGCCAGCCGAGTTGCCGTGCTGAGTGGTGTGAAGTTCGGTAGAGCCGACCAAGCCGTGTCCAAGTTCTGATTTCCACAGAACAGTAAATATGATAAATCCCGAACTCACCCGGCAACTAGCCTTATAGACCAGTGGGATTTGTGATAAAAGTGATTGTTAGAGGCATTTGGGGGTAAAAGTGGGTAACCAGTCCATTTTACACAATTCAAGGGTGCTGAATCCGAAAAAAATGGTTACCAAGCAAAATTTTGAGTCCTTACCCCCCAAATCCAAGATTTTGGGGGGTAACCAAAGGTTTTTCAGACATAACTTGAAATGCATTGATTTTACGCCCCATAAGTGTATTGAACGTTAATATAAAGTTGGGCATTACGGACGATTTGGTACCAAGTACATGTCTGTACCTCCTACGGTTCTTGAGATACAGCATATAGGTACTTTCACAGATTGAGGAGAGCAGGACATCTGTAACACTGATTCTTAAGTCCACCAAATGGTGATACAGGCGTGAAAATTGGTACACACACTCCTCAAACCCAACTATTTCCAAAAGTACTGCGTGTCCTGCAAAATTCCAAGATGGCAGCCACCAAAATCCAAGATGTCTGTCCAAAAATGTGGTTTTTCATTAATAACTCGAAATATGAAGATTTTAAGCCCCATACATGTATTGAACGTTAATATAAAGTTGGGCATTATGGACATTTTGATACAAGTACATGTCTGTATGTACTACGGTTCTTGAGTTACAGCATATAGGTAGTGATGAGGAACCATAAGGGTAACTTTTTGGCACGTTTGACTCTTTTACTCAAAGATCCCTTTATCATCATGTCAACCATTTTCAGGAAACGGACCTACATGTGTCCGCTATCATAAACCACTTCAAGTTTTTTGATTGATGAAACGGGTCGGGAGTTATTAAACCGAACATGAATGCTGTTTCAGTGTTAAATTTGCTGCGTATACTTTGCAAAGATAAGCCACCCAGAAATGTCTGTCTGTGCATCTTCACACTGAGTCTGTCCTTCACAATATGAGTAAATGTGAACCGGACGCACCAAGTGTAGCATTTGTCATACAGTAATGGTATAATATGCAAATAAGTGTAATAGTGTAATAGGCTAATACGTGCAATAGCATAATATATGTACAATATGGTAATAGTGTAATATGCAATAGTGTCATAGGATAATATGTGTAATAGTGAAATACATGTGCATTAGGGTGATAGTGTAATAGGGCTAATAGTGTAATAGTGTAATATATGTGCAATAGGCTAATAGTGTATTATATACAAGAATGTCATAGTGTAATAAGTACAGTAGGCTAATATGTGTAATAGTGTAGTACATGGAATAATGTCATAGGCTAATATGTGTAATAGTGAAATACATGTGCATTAGGGTGATAGTGTAGTATATGCAATAGTGTAATAGGTCTAATAGTGTCATAGTGTAATATATGTGCAATAGGGTAATGTTGTAATATATGTAATTGTGTTCTAGAGCAATGTGTGTAATAGTGTAATTAAACTATACCACTATTGCATATATTACAACATTACCCTAATGCACAAATATTGCACTATTACACATATTACCCTATGATTAGCCTACTGTAATTATTACAATATGACATTGTAGATAATACACTATTAGCCTATTGCACATATATTACACTATTACACTATTGCATGTATTAAACTATCACCCTAATGCACATGCATTGCGCTATTACACATATTAGCCTATGACACTATTCTATGTACTACACTATTACACATATTAGCCTACTGTACTTATTACACTATGACATTATTGTATATGAATACACTATTAGCCCATTGCACATATATTACACTATTACACTATTAGCCCTATTACACTATTGCATATATTACACTTTCACCCCAATGCACATGTATTGCACTATTACACATATTAGCCTATGACACTATTCCATGTATTACACTATTACACATATTAGCCTGCTGTACTTATTACACTATGGCGTTATTGTATATAATACACTGCTAGCCTATTGCACATATATTACACTATTAGCCCTATTACACTATTGCATATATTACACTTTCACCCCAATGCACATGTATTGCACTATTACACATATTAGCCTATGACACTATTCCATGTATTACACTATTACACATATTAGCCTGCTGTACTTATTACACTATGGCGTTATTGTATATAATACACTGTTAGCCTATTGCACATATATTACACTATTGCACTATTGCACTATTACACTATTGGCCTATTGGCCTATTATGCTATTACACGTATTAGCCTATTACACTATTACACAGCATACTTACTTACAGCATACCATTACTATATGGCACATGCGACACTTGGTGTGTCCGGTTTACATGTACTCTTATTGTGAAGGACAGACTCAGTGTGATGCACAGACAGACATTTCTGGGTGGCTTATCTTTGCAAAATATACGCAGCAAATTTAACACTAAAACAGCATTCACGTTCGGTTTAATAACTCCCGACCCGTTTCATCAATTAAAAAACTTGAAGTGGTTTATGATAGCGGACATATGTAGGTCCGTTTCCTGAAAATGGTTGACATGATGATAAAGGGATCTTTGAGTAAAAGAGTCAAACGTGCCAAAATGTTACCATTATGGTTCCTCATCACTACCGATATGTTGTGACTCAAGAACCGTAGTACATACAGACATGTACTTGGTATCAAAATGTCCGTAATGCCCAACTTTATATTAACGTTCAATACATGTATGGGGCTTAAAATCTTCATATTTCGAGTTATTAATGAAAAACCACATTTTTGGACGGACATCTTGGATTTTGGTGGCTGCCATCTTGGAATTTTGCAGGACACGCAGTACTTTTGGAAATAGTTGGGTTTGAGGAGTGTGTGTACCAATTTTCACGCCTGTATCACCATTTGGTGGACTTAAGAATCAGTGTTACAGATGTCCTGCTCTCCTCAATCTGTGAAAGTACCTAAATGCTGTATCTCAAGAACCGTAGGAGGTGCAGACATGTACTTGGGACCAAATCGTCCGTAATGCCCAACTTTATATTAACGTTCAATACACTTATGGGGCGTAAAATCAATGCATTTCAAGTTATGTCTGAAAAACCTTTGGTTACCCCCCAAAATCTTGGATTTGGGGGGTAAGGACTCAAAATTTTGCTTGGTAACCATTTTTTTCGGATTCAGCACCCTTGAATTGTGTAAAATGGACTGGTTACCCACTTTTACCCCGAAATGCCTCTAACCTCCTTATAGGAGGCCTTTTTTCTGAAATCCCAACTGCCTATTAGTGAGATTGCAATTCCGTGAAATCCACGCCCAAGTATATATTTATGGGTTTTGACTTTTTCTAGTGTCTGCAGCAATTCTGTAAACTGCCATTCTGTAAAAGTCAGCATTCGGCATTGGGCCTAGTACAGTGCCCTGTGGGCCACCGGTTAATACAGTAACTAAGTTTTGAAAACAAACACAAAAAAAGTGCCTCAAAATTCACACGTTGTCTGTGTTCTGGTTGTTGTGAACAGAAGTGAAGCCAAAACATAGCACCCAGAGGTCGAAGGATAGAGGAAGTGTGATTTTTTTTTTTATATATATATATCCGTCAAGTTAACACCTCAAACCAAATCTACCTTTCTGTGGGCCAAAGAAAGGGAGAAGAAATGATCACTTCTCCATACACAGGTGACAGACAGACAGACAGACAGACAGACAGACAGACAGACAGACAGACAGACAGACAGACAGACAGACAGACAGACAGACAGACAGACAGACAGACAGACAGACAGACAGACAGACAGACAGACAAAAGGTCACTCACCAACCATGATGGAGGAGTATCTCTGGAACGGGTCAAAGGGACACTTCCCTTTGCCGTCTTCTTCTTTGTCCTCCAGAGACAGAGTTCCATCTGCATATGACTTCACAAGTAAAGGCTGCATTAACCCATTGTGTCCTGTCTAGTTTCTGAATAACATAATATTCAAAGATTTCACCACGTTTTTCACGATTTTTCAAAAATAGCAGAGATACAAGCTCATAGCGCGCCACTCGGTGGCGCGCTATGAGCTTGTAGATCTGCTATTTTTCAATAGTTAAAACATAATGCTTAGAACACCAAAATGCGTTCAGTACACAAAGGGTTGAAATCAACTGTGGACGACTGAAAGGTCTGCATTAAAGTACAAAATCTGTATGTAAGAAATCTCAGAATTTTAAAGGGCCAGTGAATTGAAAAATAACATTTTTACATCGGTAATAATAATCAGTAACAATCATCAGTAACAATGTGCCTCACCATGTACTGTATCTGCATGCTATGTAGGTATTAGATAACGATGTGTCTCACCATGTACTGTGTGCATGCTATGTAGCAGCGGTTTTCAACCTTCTTGATACCAGGCCCACTATTTATTCAGAATTTGAGCCACGGACCACCATTTGACGACATTTTCACCCCACAGACTCCAAAAGTAAAGATTTCTTTTGCTTTTGTCCACAATTCCAGGCTGGATTTGTGAAACAAAACAGTCAAGCATACAGATCAAAATGACTGTTAATCTTCTACATTCTCTAGTTGTGTAGACTTGGGATAGTTCAGATGGTGAGTATTTTAACTCGTGAGAGTGTAAACATGAATCCAAATGGACCCGCAAAGGTCCATTCGGTTAAGCAACTCTGGTTAAGCAACTTTCCATCATTTAGCCTGGGGACCACCTGGAACCCTCTCAAGGACCACTGGTTGAAAACCACTGCTAGGTAGATATTAGGTAACAATGTGTCTTACCATGTATCTGCATGCTGGGTCGAAGGCGTTGGTTCCACACACATACATTCTGCCATCCTCCATCGTATGAAGTGTCCGGATGTAGTTCTTACAGTCTACCTGTAATTACATAAACAATGTAAGTCGAGTGATGTTATTTGTTTTGTCCAAATGTGTTTGACTGATTGTAGTCAATGCAGTACTGGGAGTCTTCCCGTCTCTGCATTATGTTTTCGGTTCTGGATACCAATAGACCTTTCAGTAAGCCCCACCCTCTCCCCAGTGTCCACCCAAGGCTAGGACACTTTCCAGCCCCAGGGCTCATTCATTTCAATGTAAATATAGACATTTACACATTAAATACTGGTTCATTTTTGGAACCAGACCTTCAAAATCTCTTCCAAATCCATCGGCAAGGCATGCCCTATGCAGTGGAAACTGTGTGTGTTCCATTAATCTGTTTAAAACAATGTTTTATCATATAGGAAAGCTATTGGTGGAGACTAAGGTTTGTCTATCTTAGCCATGATTGGACCATAGCAGTTTGGGGAGGGGCTTACTGAAAGGTCCATTTGACTCTTTGATCTAAAGAGTCAAACATTAAAGATGTTTGTCACCAAACTTTGTTCACTGACTAAATAAAAACTAAGCTATGGTGACTACAATTAAGACTAAATATATTGTAAATTCCGTCAAAAAAAAAAAAAACTTTTATGTGTGGTTGCACTCGGGTGTTTGCACTTTGAAAATAGCCGATCTACAAGCTCAACAACGTGTGTGTGAACCCACCTGAGCATTCTTGCCTTTATTCTGACAGTCCTCCTGCTGCTGAGACGTCACCTCCCAGTTCACCTAGAATGACACATGGTCATTTTGTAAACTTTGTAATGAAATGTACTGTATTTATTAAGTGGACAAGCCCAAAGAGACTTATTGGTGGCTTATTTTATTTGTCTGTTTTTTTGCCATTTTAAAAAATAGCACTTTTGGCATAACCGTGCAGTTTTTGTTTTTTGTTTTTTTTTCTTCTTCTTCTGAAAAATAAGAGATCTATGCCAAGCAGCCGCCTTGTTTTTACCATAATATAACCAGTAATAAAAAAGGACAGTGTGAACTGGCCAAAGGGCCAAATAAAACTACACATATTTGCAAAATGACACAAACAATGCTAGGACAAGATATACTCTATGATGTATACACAGCAAATACCTATGATACTAAATAAAGACCTCAGTAGTGTTGTTTTTGTCGACTAAGGTTATTTGATATTTTGTAGACTAAGACTAGACAAACAAAAAATAAATTTAGAAGACAAAATGGGACTAAAATGTGTTTTTTCAGAAGACTAAGACTATAATGAACTAACTATAAAATTGTATTTTTGTTCGGTGTAGGCCATCTACTGTATTTTAACCTTGTAGATCAGCTTGCCATTTGATACTAAAAAATAAAATGAGACATGTTTCTTATTCAAAGCTAAAATGTATTTGACTAAGACTAAAAGATCTAAAGACTAAAGGGCTTTACAGACCCCGTTCATTTTAATTTTTTAGTTTCTGACACCAGATCATACAGTAGTTCCTGACACCAGATTATAGCTGCAGCAACATTCTAGCTTTTGACGCTAGATTCAACAGTAGTTTCCGACACTAGATTCTAGTTATGGACACTAAATTATAGTTTCTGATGATAGGATCTACTTTTGACACTAGAATTTAGTTTCTGACACTAGAATCGAGTTTTTGACACTAGATTCTATAGTTTCTGACATTAGATTCTAGTTTTTCTGAAAAATCTGTGTTCCTGTGTCCAAGGCCAAGCCAAGGACCACCAGAATTATCCATATTTGGCTGCAGACCCCCCATCTGAAAACATGTTGTTCTAGGGATCCACCAGATGCAAAAATTTGAGTTAAAAATGTTTGCTTCCAAAATAACATATTCAGAGATTTGCAGCACATTTTCACAATTTTTCAAAAATAGCAGAGCAACAAGCTCATGTCGCGCCACTCGGTGGCGTTTTGTGCTATGAAAACGCTAGGAAAGCGCTAGGCGAACACTTGGCGCTGTGCGATAACACTCGGTGTCACACAATTGCTTTATCGCACAGCGCCAAGTGTTGTTTGTTTCACCCATGCTCCTGTAGTTTACACTCCCGCGATTTATTTTATACCCTTAATCCTGTGACTTTTTTCTCTCTAGGCGATTCTCGTCTGTAGGCACTGAGTGGCACGATGGAATCGCTGTGTTGATGCGGGCATTTCAGAATACCCGTCTGTAACGCCCTTAAGACTAAAACACTAAGGGCTACATTTTTGTTACACGCTAAACCCCCTGATCCCAAACCCTTTATCCTTTTTTTTTTTTTTTTTTACTATTTTGATAAACTATTTTGAATAGTTCAACCTGCCAATCTATTGACACATTGTGAGATTGTACACTGGCCTTTTTAACAATTGAAACATGCTTTTTAAAATAGTTTTAAAAAGGCAAAGAAGTTAAGGGATAAGTGGTTTCTAGGCCTCAGACTAAAAGACTAAAGACTAAAAACATTTCTGATATTTCGTCAACTAGACAAGACTAACAAAAATGAATTTGAGAAGACAAAAAAGGGTGCTAAAATGACCTCGGCCTTCTTGTTGGAGATATCCTGCAGGTCCAGGGCGTACACAGCCTCCCTGGCTCCCACCAGCAGCAGTCCCAGGTCCTCTCTCAGCAGCATGGTGGAGTAGTTAGTCACCCTGTCCTCACGGAAGAGACGCCCGTTGGCACCTGAAAGATCACAGGTGGAACAGTTAGTCACACCGAGGGAATGGGGAGAGCTTTTTTTTTTTTTACAATATTTTTATTGACTTTTTTTTTTTTTTTTTTTTTTCATTTATGACACATTACAGTTTCCGCGGTTATAAAATGTCAATGTCAAATGACCAGTGTTGGTCAATATTACTTAGGAAAGTAACTTCTTTACTTTACTCGTTACCCCTTAGACAAAGTAATATCATTACTTTACTTATTACTGGAATCGAAGAGTAATATATTACATATTACCTTATTACTTTCTCAACTCCCGCCTTTGAAAAAATAGAAACAGACCTGCAACTAACAAAACCAGATTTCGAAAATTTGTCTCTTTGACGTTTTAAACTTTTTCACAATTGTTTTCAAATACAGTTGAGGTCTTGTATTTAAAAATAAAATACAAAACACAGTACCTGTCGATAGCTTGTAAATCTATTCTATTTTTGCATGCTACAACAAGCTCATTTAAAAAAAAAAAAAAAAAAAGTAACTTGGCGTTACTTGCAAAGTAATGCGTTACTTATTACCCATTTTTGCAGAGTAATCTCGTTACTTTACTTTTTGGAGCAAAAGTAATAATATTACAGTAATATGTAATGTAAAATTAGTTACTGCCCAACACTGCAAATGACACACCCACACAACAAGTGAAGTGATCACCCTCTGGAGTGCCATTATGGCAAACTAGTGATTTTCCATTTAAAGGAGCAGTCAGTGATTTGGGCGATTTGGAAAACCCCTCCAGTCCAGTAGTAGTCCAGTAGGGGAGGATTGGCCAAAAAAGAAGACAAAAACAAACAATATTTGAATGAATTAATTGAAATCACTTACTATACCTTAAAATATACTAAGTCCACATCTGTATGTCAATTCCTCCTGGACATAATTCTACATTCAATTAAACTCACATTCATGGTTGAACTCTGACTGGGGAAACAGTGGTAATAATAATCGAGTCTAATGATTATACATCCCGAAAGAAAACATTGAAGGCAAAACCAGTTTGCTGTGCATGCACAAACATTGGGTGTAAGTATCATTTTGATTCGGTGTCATAATTAAACATAATGTCGATATGGGACACCAACTATCAAGATAATAAAAATACGGCACTTCATCTCGAAAACGTTGCCTACCCTTGCAGTACAGGTACAAATGGATTTCTATTCATAAATCTCCTAAATTGTTTCCATATTTCTAAAAAAAAAAAAAAAAAAAAAGTCTTCAGATTTCCCTTTTATGACTCAATAATTTCTCTAGTCTAGTGCCAAACTACTTGACAGTTTGTTGTACCATTGCTTGATTTCTGGTTTGTCTGGGGTTTTCCAAAAGAGTGCAATCGTGTGCATCGCCTGGAGGAGACAGTAGGTAACCATTCTCTTCTTTTTACTGTTAATGTTGAAGTTCTTACAAAATATATACCGTAATTTCTGGACTATAAGCCGCACCTGAATATAAGCCGCACCACCTAAATTTGGGGCAAAATACTGATTTTTCCTTGTATAAGCCGCACCTGACTATAAGCCGCACCAGGCAATAAGCTTCATGTTAGAGCAGTGGTTTTCAACTTTTTTTTTAACATCTTCACCCCACAGACCCCCAAACTAAAGATTTCTTTTGGTTTTGTTCACAATTCCAGGATGGATTTTCACAAACAAAAAAGGCAAAACATCAAAATGAGACCAAAATGAACATGACTTATGATATTCAACATCTAAATTAGCACCACTTAATTAATAACTCTTGAGAGTGTAAAAATGAAACCAAATGGACCCGCAAGGGTCCATTTGGTTTCATTTTTACGCTGTCAAAGAGTTACATCTGGTTAACCAACTTTCCATCATTTAGTCTGTGGAGCCCACCTGGAACCCTCTCCCCTGTGTTACCTGTAAAAATCCATAGATTGGCCGCACCGTTGCATAAGCCGCAGGGTCAAAAGCATGTGAAAAAAGTAGCGGCTTATAGTCCGGAAATTACGGTAACCAAAACCAAAACCCACAGTTGCGGTATATAATCTGAGTGTATCTGGGATAGTATACCAAGTATTCTTTCCAAGACCTCATGATCTGGGCATTGTCATGGACAGTGAAATAATGTACCCTTTTCCAGTTTCTCTGGGGGGGGGGGGGGGGGACGAATGCGAACCAACACGACGAATGCGAACCAACACGTGACACTCGGTAACCTATCAGCAACGTTTTGCAACGTAAACAACTTTTGACATTTCATGGCAGCATATTACAGCTTTTAATCACTTTGTGGTTACAGTGGACGTTGGTTACTCATATTACATACAACTTGCATTGATGCATTGCTCATTTAAAGAAAACGACAAGCTGCAAATTTAATTTCTCTGTCTCTGTCAGAAAGAGTGCAATCGCGTGCATCGCCTGGAGGAGACAGTAGGTAACCATTCTTTTTACTGTTAATGTTGAAGTTCTTACAAAATATATACCGTAATTTCTGGACTATAAGCCGCACCTGAATATAAGCCGCACCACCTAAATTTGGGGCAAAATAAATCAGCAACGTTTTGCAACGTAAACAACTTTTGACATTTCATGGCAGCATATTACAGCTTTTAATCACTTTGTGGTTACAGCGGACGTTGGTTACTCATATTACATACAACTTGCATTGATGCATTGCTCATTTAAAGAAAACGACAAGCTGCAAATTTAATTTCTCTGTCATTCTTATTCACGTTTTATTCATGGGGTATTGCATGGTGGTGCGGCGCACTAGCGCCCCTATTGACTGGCCGAATTGCACTTTATACATTGGTCTGGTGTATTAGGTTTGAAATGATGAAGTAATTGTATGTTTGCATCAACCATTTGTATTGTAACAACTTGCTTTTGGCATTAATGGGGGATACCTAGTTTATCCTGAGGGAGGAATTCCCTTTTTTGAGGGGCGCAAAGCCCCTCCTGTTTGTCCCGATATGGGACAAGGACAACTGCAGGGACAGACTCACTGTGATAGGGCACTGTTTTGCGGGGGACCAGATCCAAGGGCGCGCCGTCCTCCTCCAGAGCCGCAGAGACACACAGGAGGAGGGCCAGCAGCAGCAATCCGGGAACCGTCGCCATCATCATCATCATGGACGCCCTCTTTTCGCTTGGACTTTAATTGAGCGTCCTGGCGTCACTCGCTCATCGCCTGGTTCTGGTTCCAGGAGGCTGTCCAGGAGGACAGAGAATAAACATTGAGTCAGCTTACAGGTATCATAGCCAACTTTAGTGTGTACAAAATGACCGCCTTGTCATGAGCCCAACGACAAAACTTTTTTTTTTTTTGTTACAAAAATAAAGTTCTGGACTGTTTGCAGGGAAAGGCAAGTGTCTGCCTGCAGGGAAACAGCTGCAGCATCAAAGTAGAAGCCATGTAGAGGGAGAAAAGGGCAAAAAAAATATAGCTACTGTATTGCGTTGCCTATAAAACCTTTAAAATCTAAATAGTTTTCAAAAAATAAACAATCTGTCTGTGTGTCTAGCAAAAATGTACCGTAACTAATTCAGCAGCAGTAGTGTTTTCTGTTTTTTCTTTTTTTCTTTTTCTTTTTTGGGGGCATATTTTAAAAGTAATATGCACATTTTGCACAGATTTTTTGAAAAAGTCATGAAGAAATATTAATATATTTTGAGGAGAGATATTTCATGGAACCTTTTACATTGTGTATAATATACTCGTCGTTTACAACATAGTAAAGGTGCAACAAAATGTCTCCCGTTATGTGTATGTCAAATCCAAGGCCCAGGGGCCAAATCAGGCCTGTGATTGAATTATGTTTGGCCCGCGGTATGAATTAGTGTTAGAACTGGCCCTCTAGTATATTTGACACAGGATAAGAAATTAATGCAAATTATTTCATATTCTTTCTCATTCTTTTTTTCTGTGAAAGCAGTGCTTGGTGAGGATCATAGAACAGCAAACACAGCTTTAATGACATATTTTCAGTTTTGAATGCTTGCAGTTTCATCTTTGCATTTATCCTGTTATGAAGGGACATTGATTTTTTTAAGGAAATTTACGTTTTTGTTGTTTGGCTGGTGACGTCCTCGTAAAACTGCTGCCTATTTGTTGAAACACACAAGGCTCAGGCCCTCGGCTTGTCGACAATTTTTCTAATTTGGCCCGCTGTGTATTTGAGTTTTACATCTCTGGCTTAGCGGTAGCAACCTCTAGAGCAGGGGTCGGCAACCCAAGATGTTGAAAGAGCCATTTTCGACCAAAAATTAAATTCAAAATATGTCTAGAGCCGCAGAAAAATGTAAGCCTAATATAAGTGCTTAAAGGTGAATCCTACCCTTTTTTTTCCTGAGAGTGTACAAATGTGAACCAAATGGACCCTGACGGGTCCATTTGGTTCACATTTGTACACTCTCAGAAAAAAGGTCATAAAAGAAAAGTTTCTGGAAAAAAATAAAGGAGTTTTTCCAGAACTCCATTTCTAGTCCACACAACATCTCTATCTCTCGAAGGTATATTAATGACATATTAATGACATAGTATCCGCATGCGGCTCCTGCATGCGGCTCCTGAGCCGCAGGTTGCTGACCCCTGTTCTAGAGATATTGGCCTCAGACAATAGAGCTGCACAGCCACGCCCCTTTCATGACGTCGCCGTGTTCCAGAAATGGAATGCTCATTCATTTTCCTCATAGACTTTTCAAAAATGGTTAATAAAAACAGCTGACAAAATTAACTCGGCTCATGACAATTCATGACAACATGCACAAACATAATATTATCATGTGATATCTAATTAGCAAGATGTAGAAAACGACAGGATGCAACACTTTCCGCTTTGTTTTTCATCTTAGAAATGATTTGATTGTTCCAAAAGATTGTTGTGTCATCATTGTGCGTGGCCTCAATCAAATAACAATCAAATAATTTCGAAGATGAAAAATGAAACAAAGTGTTGTATCCTGACGTTTTGTACTTCTTGCTAATTAGATATTCCTAGGACCTTACCCGTTTAATATGTGAATTCCAAATCATGCAAAGTGTGGGTAATGTGATGTACTAATCATTTCAATAATGTAAGTGGGTTGAGGAACAATTGTTTTAATGTATATTGTAACATGGGGAATGGTAAATCAGTTGTGGCAAAGCAAGGCGTACAGAAAAATTGTGATAAATAATGTTGTTGCATAAAAATGATTGTTTCTGTGGACATCATGAAGTATTGTTCAAAGTGTTCATCTCTGTTTATCTGAATCTTCCTCAAACATAAGTTGTCAGAATCTGTTATGATTACCTGGTTGTGAATGGTAATCTTTGGTGCTGCGTGCCAGCTGTGTTCTTAACTTCTTTGTGGCATCATGTGCATATAGAGTTACAGTACATCTGGTTAACCAACTTTCCATCATTTAGCCTGGGCACCACTTGGAATGCTCTCAGGGACCACTGGTGGTCCCCAGATCACTGGTTGAAAACCACGGTGTTAGTGTAGAGTCGACACGTGTGTACACGCACACACGCATAGAAAAAAAGTTGGCCTGGGGACCACCTGGAATCCTCTCAAGGACCACTGGTTGAGAACCACTGAGTTAAGCCATTAGTGCAGAGTTGAAGGGAGACACCGTGTGTACACACACACACGCATAGCAAAAGTAAAGTTGCACGTTGCAGTCGTCGCTGTGTTGTGGAACAGCGGTCATTGTGAGACAGATAATCGACGCTATTTTTTTTTTTTTTTTCTGTGAGTAGCTGCGCTCCTGCAGTAACCACTGAGGAAATGCGAGGCTGCATGGAGGATCGGCAATTCGTTGTATGTCTCAGTCGTGTCTATGCGAGAGTCAGCGCTGTTCCCTTCTCTTATAATCATGGTGGATTATATCGTTATATGCCATGTTGGTGTCGAACGACGCAACACTTAGGGGAAGATCGAGCGTGCCGCGGTGGGTGGAGAAGTTAGGTTACTATCGGGTTTGAGAGAGAGAGATGGGCCTGTCGAATGTGACGTGTGTAATGATAGGGGCGGGGGCACTTTCCCCATATAAACTAATGGGGAAATTGTCATGCACAAATAAATTCATTATAAATCAACGGTGTGTTAATTTGGCAAAAGGGCTTTGTCACTCTCTTCATGATATTATGGTGAACGGCTGTGTGAAAGCTTACAGCGATTGGTGGTGCCATCGCGGAGTTATTTGTGTTTCAGACATTCACTCATTCAGACGGATGGACAGACAGACATTTCCTGGATTATAGTATGTATATAATAATAGTGTGTTTGTCATCATGATTTGTCACGGCCCGAGTTGGCTTTGTAATCCGCGGCGTAATCGTCTTTGTATGAATCATTTTCGAAAAAGTCTATGAGGAAAAATGAATGGGGAATTTGTTTCTGGAAAAGGGGGCGGTGACATCACTGCGCAAGCTCTATCGACCTGCGCAGTGACGTCACCGCCCCGTTTCAGAAATGGATTCCCCATTCATTTTTCTCAGACTTTTCGAAAATAATTTATATAAAAGACGATTACGCCGCGGACAAAGCCAACTCGAGTCGTGACGAATCATGATGACACACACAAACTTTTGGGACAATCAGATCATTTCTAAGATGAAAAACTAAACAAAAAGTCTTGTATCATGCCGTTTTCTACTTCTTCCCAATTATATGACGATATTGTGTTTGTTGTCATGATTTGCCACGACCCGAGTTGGCTTTGGCCGCGGCGCAATCGTGTTTTTATGAACCATTTTTGAATGGATGAATGAGGAATCGACTGGTGGAACAGGGCTGGTGACGTCACTGCGCAGCTCTATTGGCCTCAGACAATATCCTCCTTCACTAACGTGAAGGATATTGTTGTTGTTCATGGAACAAACCTGTCTGTAAGCAGAGGAGGAGGAGGGAATGCAATGCCTGCACAGTGCAATGCATTAACCAGGAGGAGTGGAGGATGGTGGTGGTGGTGGGGGGGGGGTCCCTGTGCTGCCTGCTGTTGGCCCCTTCTCTGGCCCCTGCACTCAGCAGGTTGTCAGTCCATAGCCAGAGACGGATGGCACCGCTGACCTACCCAAAACAAAGAGAGAGGGAGGGGAAAAAAGATGGGGGGATGGTTGAGAGACATTAAGGTTGCAAGGATATCATGGGGTTCTCTCTCTCTCTCTCTCTCTCTCTCTCTCTCTCTCTCTCTCTCTCTCTCTCTCTCTCTCTCTCTCTCTCTCTCTCTCTCTCTCTCTAACAGAACATCACAAAGAAGCGCGGTTCACATCCGACAGGGGAAAGAGAGAGAGAGAGAGACAGAGGAAGGGACCAGGGGCGGATGTAACATTTCCCAATTGGGGGGGCAGGCGAAAATGGTATGGGTGCGGCTACATCGGCGGCACGGGCGATGTAGCCGCACCCATAGCATTTTCGGTTTAAGGACTTGTATCAGGCACGTATAAGCATCAATAATAACATCAGTTGTTGTTGAAGTTGCAACAGACACGCAGCATGCATAAAGCTAAAGGTCTGACTCAGAGAGTTTTCTGTTTTCAATGATGAAATGCTGTCGGTTTAGAGTGGTGCCACAACTGTAGTTAGTAGCAGTTGCAGTGTTTCAAATTATTTTAAATATAAGCACTTTAATGTCAAATACCTTTGACGTTTGGGTTTGTTTTGCATGCCGTCAGGTTTGGTGGGGGCAGTCAGGGCATTTAGGGGGGGGGGGGGGGGGGGGGGGGTATTGCCCCCTCCCCCCATGCCCATGCCTAGATCCGCCCCTGGAAGGGATCCGTGTTGCATCAGAGGCAACAAAGACAAAAGATTTTTTAACACGGGGTCTAGAAAAGCGAGAGGAGGAGGAGGAGGAACGGGGCGAGGAGCGAAACGTGTGCGAGAAGTTTAAAAAGAAGTGCTACAGACTAATGGCTCGAGAGTCTAAAGTCAGTGCAGCAATAATTCTGTCAGAGCCATAGTGATGGTAATGCAGGGACGTGAAAGCCATTCAGCAGGGGTGTGGGTGCGTGAGACGTGTGTGTGTGTGTGTGTGTGTGTGTGTGTGTGTGTGTGTGTGTGTGTGTGTGTGTGTGTGTGTGTGTGTGTGTGTGTGTGTGTGTGTGTGTGTGTGTGCACCACTCAATCTCTCTCTTTTTCTCTTTAGCTGAGCTCTCTCTCCTCCTCCTCTCTTGCAGCACAGCACTGACCAATACAACACTGCACACACCACCACAGCAAACAGGAGAGGCACAGGGGCGGATCTAGGCATGGGCATGGGGGGGGGGGGGGGGGGGGCACTGCCCCCCCTAAATGCGCAGACTGCCCCACCAAACATGATGGCATGCAAAACAATACAAGATATTTCAAATTAAAGTGCTTATATTTAAAAAAATGATTTGAAACACTACTACTGTTACTAACTACAGCTGTGTCGCACTAAACCAACAGCATTTCATCATTGAAAACAGAAAACTCTCTGAGTCAGACCTTTAGCTTTATGCTATGTTGCGTGTCTGTTGCAACTTCAACAACAACTGATGTTATTATTGATGCTTAATTGCCTAAAAAAAAGTCCTGTAACGGAAAATGGTATGGGTGCGACTTCATTCGCGCCACGGGCGATGAAGCCGCCCCCATACCATTTTGTCCTGCCCCCACCCCCCCCCCCCCAATTGGTAAATGTTACATCCGCCCCTGGAGAGGCAGCGTTTCATTTCCATGCAACTACACGTGCATGTGCAAAAAACTGGAGGAGTGAGTATATATACTTCCTGGGGAACTAAAAAAGGCCATTCACAGTTTGACACGAGCACTACATGCATGCAAATATAGGTCATTTTTCGAACCAGTACCTTCAAAGTCCCTTCCAAACCCGTCCACAAGGCCTGCTGTATGTAATGGAAAAAAATATACGTGTGCAACATTTATTTTTTTAAAACAACATTTTATCATATAGGAAAACTATTGGTGGAGAGGTTTAATTGTCTATCACATGTTACGCTTAGCTCTGATTGGAACGTAGCAATTTGGGGAGGTACTGAAAGGTTTATTATTCAGATTAGAAATCGTTCTTCAAGTCAAGTGGATGGCAGAATTCACACCACCGATATCTTTATACTTAAAAGGATCCCTGACTAATAAGATAAACACCGCTTAAAATATTATACTTGCCCTATATAACTAAAATAAACAAATAAAAACACCAATGGCATCTTATTTCTTTTATAAATACAGCATATTTCACTCAACAGGAACTGCTCCTGTCGCAGGATGATGATGTCACGTGTGTTCTAGCTCTATGGAATATATGGATGAACATGCTCATGTGACATCATCATCCTGCAACCGGAGCACCTCCTATTGAGTGAAAGATTCTCTATTTATGAAAGAAATAAAGCATTGAAGGTGTTTTTTATCAGTATGTTTTAGTAATAGAAGGCAATTATAGTGCTTTAAGGCATATTTGTCTCATTAGCCAGGGATCCTCTTAAAGTGAATGGAAATAAGAGAAGCTAACCTCACAGAAATGTTCATACATGACACTAAAGAAGACACACCTCTTTAGGTTAGCACTCTCCTGACACTTTTTAAGTTAGCACTCTCTGAACGCGTTGTGGTGTTTAAGCTGTTGAAAAATAGCAGATCTACAAGCTCATATCGCGCCACCGAGTGGCGCGATATGAGCTTGCAGTTCTGCTATTTTTGAAAGATTGTGAAAATGTGGTGCAAATCTCTGAATACATTATTTCGGAAGCAAACATTTTTAACTCAAATGTTTTGCTTCTGGGGGGAATCCCTAGAACAACATGTTTTCAGATGGGGGGGTCTGCAGCCAAATATGGATAATTCTGGTGGTCCTTGGCTTGAAATATGTTAGCATCACTGACACAGGAACACAGATTTTTCAGAAAAACTAGAATTGAGTGTCAGAAACTATAGAATCTAGTGTCAAAAACTTGATTCAAGCGTCAGAAACTATAATTTAGTGTCAATACTAGAATCTAGTGTCAGAAAAATCTAGCATCAAAAGCTAGAATGTTGCTGCAGCTATAATCTGGTGTCAGGAACTACTGTATAATCTGGTGTCAGGAACTACTGTATAATCTGGTGTCAGAAACTCAAATCGAGGGTCAGGACAAAATGGGTTAATTAGCACTTTATATGGTCTATGGGTTTTAAGTTATGTCTTTTCTTGTGTGTTGACTAGGTTGTCCATTGAAGCGTGGGTCGGACGCACAAGGTTTGAATCCCAGCTGAATCCCTGTATATGTCGAAGTGTTCTTCTTGGGCCAGACAGTGAACCCAAAATTGCTCCTGATGTGTTGGTTGTGCCTTGCATGGTTTCTTCCGCTATTGCTCTAGGAATGTGTGTGAATGGGTGAATGTAATGCACTGTCATGTAAAGCGACCAACAGTGGTCCTTGAGAGGGTTCCAGGTGGTCCTCAGCTAAGTTTGTTAACCAGATGTAACTCTTGAGAACGTAAATATGAAACCAAATGGACCCCATTTGGTTTCATTTACACACTCTCAAGAGTTAAAATATACATCATCTGAGTTAGCTCAGGTCTACACAACTAGAAGGTTGATGGTCATTTGGTCTGTATGTTTTGACTGTTTTGTTTCCCAAATCCAGCCTGGTATTGTGGACAAAAGCAAAAAAAAAATCTTTAGTTCTTGGGTCTGTGGTGCTAAAATGACACCAAATGGTGGTGCATGGCTCAAATGCTGAAGAAATAGTGGTCCCTGGTATCAAAAAGATTGAAAACCCCTGTCCCTATGCCCATCCCCTTATTCCCATGATGATATGCAAGTATACAAGATGCATGTGTTTTTTGCCTGGTATTTGGTGTTATTAATATCTGTATCTCTCCTACAGGAAGCATTTTGAATTCTGTCCTGCCTGTTGAAACACTTTGAACGGCAACCCTGTGCGAAAGTTGCAATCAAACAAGGCATGTTATTATGTTTTATGTCATTATTATTAACACAACAAGGGATCCTTGCAGAATGGCCTGCCTGCCACAGCTTGTGCAAGATGACATGACTACGCCAAAGTTTGGTGCATGTGAGTGCGTGAGTGCATTCCCCCAAAACAGGAATTTCACAAGACATTAAGTGAGAGACTATCTGGGTTTTGTTGCACAACAAACTAACAACAAGGATTCCTTGTTGTGAGTTACTTTAACAGCAGTTAAATTAACTACCGGTACTATATTAACTATGTTACTTTACAGTACAGTACAGACTACAATACTAATTAAACCCTACTTAGTTTTCCAGTGACCAACACTACACTATGAACTACTACAGCGGTTTTCAACCAGTGGTCCTTGAGGAGCTTCCAGGTGGTCCCCAGGCCAAATGATGGAAAGTTGGTTAACCAGATGCAACTCTTGAGAGCGCAAACATGAAACCAAATGGACCCGGGTTTCATGTTTACACTCTCAAGAGTTAAAATATTCATCATCTGAACTAGCACCACTTGAAATGAAATCCAGCCTGGAATTGTGGACAAAACCAAAAGAAATCTTTTGGTGTTTGGGTCTTTGGGGCTAAAATGTCATCAAATGGTGGTCCGTAGCTCAAATGCTGAGTAAACGGTGGCCCCTGGTATCAAAATGGTTTAAAGGGGAATTCCACCCATTTTCAATAATTTTTTTCTGAGAGCGTACAAATGCAACCAAATGAACCCGTTAGGGTTCATTTCGTTCCATTTGTACGCTCTCAGAAAAAAAGAAGCGTCTAAAGAAATCCATTAACATGGTAAAAATACATCTTGATGATGTCATCAACATGTTTCACCATGTTAGTGGTTTTCTTCAGACCTCCATTTCTTGGGAAAACACAGAATGGGGGGACTTTTTTTTCGTGTCCACCACCAGCACCTATGACTATTAGAATGTTGAAAATGGGTGGACATCCCCTTTAAAACGACTGAACTTCTACAACTACGACTACTGCTGTTCTTACTTGCAGACATGCATGCTTGGTCTCTCTGCAGATGAGCCATGGCATGTCAGAGAACGCCCTACGGACGAGATGTTTCACATACCCTGTCAACGAGTCAGACAGCAACCCAACACCCAACGCAAATACCCTCTGCATCCCTAAACTGTGTATCTATGGAACACCCCTCCCTGCCACGCAGAAACCTCCTATGTCCATATTTCAACTTGTGTTGCATTTCTGTAATTCTGTGATTAACGCCCTACTTCAGGGGTTTTTTCAATAGGTGGTCCGGGGGCTACCAGTGGTCCCTGAGAGGGTTCCAGGTGGCCCCCAGCTAAGGTGGTTAACCAGATGTAAGTCTTGAGAACGTAAAAATGAAAAAAAAAAAACATTTTTACACTCTCAAGAGTTAAAATCCATCATCTTAATTAGCCCAGGTCTACACAACTACAAGATTAATGGTCATTTTGATCTGTATGTTAATTTGACTGTTTTGTTTCCCCAAATCCAGCCTGGAATTGTGGACAAAAGCAAAAAAAAATCTTTAGTTTTGGGGTCTGTGGGGCTAAAATGGCATCAAATGGTGGTCCGTGGCTCAATGCTGAACAAATAGTAGTCCAAAGGTTGAAAACCACTGCCCTACTTTATCATACTTCAGTGACAGGGGCGTTTTTGCCATTATGATATCAACAGGAGATTTTTCCTGAATCCCCCCTTGGTGCTTTGGTGCTTTGCTTATAAACGCCACTGATTGCCTGCATCTAAAAATGCAATTTATACTTGATGGGACGCAATTAAACAACAACCTATGCATCTTATGGGGGCGCAATAATGGTACGTAAAATGTAGAATAAAAATAATCTAGCCCTGAACATCAATCACCCCCCCAAAAAAAATGTGAGTACTTTTGTTGCGGTCTGCAGATTTTTGCCAATAACGTTTTCGGATTGGGAATTGTGTCCATTTCCTTCAGATATCACACATGAGTGTAACCACATTATAAGTACCATATACAATGCAATGAGAGATTAAATGTGGCAATTTGTAAAATGGACAAAATTTGAGTGGCTGAAGTATGGGACTCATCTAAAACTTAAAAGACCCTCCCTGCATCCTGGACTCATATGAAGCCTATTTACATCACTGATAATACAGTGTCACACAAGTATAGTATTATAACAAAAGTAGCAAATCTAATCCAAGATATGGTGCTTTTTTTCTCTATTTGAAAAAGTAGCAGTTTTGTGCATAACATTTGGTAGGGCCTGTCAGTCACAGTCATGAGATACTAATTGATGACAATGAATTGTCACACAGACGATTGCGATTACACAGTTATGCAGTAATTGTTGTGACAGGCCTCATGAAATATGTCATATGTCTTAACTCTTTAAACTGTGGACACTAAGGTGTTGAAAACTAGCACATTTGTCTTGTGATGATTAATTGGACACTTTTAAGCAACACCTCTGCTCAGTCTGTGACTTCTGGTGTCCATTGCCAAATAAGCGTAACTCAAAGTCAAGTCCGAGTGTGTTGACACGTTACATGTTGCAAAAGGTCTCACTTGAACCCCAATACAGAGGCGGTTTCTTAAAGGGGAATTCCACCCATTTTCAACATTTTACCATGCCATTAATATATACCTTAGAGATGTTGTGTGGACATGAACAAAGTGTTTCCTAGAAAAGGAGATCTGAAAAATATCATGATGAAACACAACTTGATGACATCACCAAGTTGTGTTTTACCATGTTAATGATTTTTCTTTTAGAACCGTTTTTTTTCCTGAGGGCGTACAAATGGAACCAAATGGACCCTAGCGGGTCCATTTGGTTCCATTTTCACGCTCTCAGGAAAATCTTGAAAGTGGATGGAATTGCCCTTTGACGAGGGGTGCTGGAACCCCCAAGGGGTCCTTGAGTTGGTTCAAGGGGTCCCCAACAAAATCAGAAATGAGTTCAACAGATTTCTGAATCAGAAATGAGGTCAACAGATTTCTGAATCAGAAATGAGTTCAACAAATTAAAACCTAAATATAGCTCTAATATTATATATAACACAAAAGTTGTCACAACTGTTATATTATACAGTATGAATTTGAGGAGCAAATGTAACTGCTCTGTAGTCAAATACATATGAATTAACATTGTTGTCCTTGGAATGAAGAAGGGGCTGAGAAAAAAAACCCTGCCTTAATCGTGAACTATAATTTGGAAGGGGGATCAAACACACATAAAAAAGGCAATAGCTTAAGTTAGGTCTTACAGCATGTTTTGGTTGAAATTAAGGCAGTTTAATATGGGCATGTGCAGTGAATTCAGCACTCTCTCTCTCCTTATCTCGTGTATAATTTACCAGCGTCCCATTAAATAGGAATTCAACTTAAATTACAACCACATGCATTCTCCCACCACTATTGTGCACTAGTGCAGACCGCAATGCCCTGCCAAGCTATAAGTCACTGGCTGGGCCAAGAAAGAGACTGCATTCCTACACCTGACTCCTGAATCGATTTTAGATTTTAGATTTGGACAAATCTGTGTTATTGAGCAGCCTTTACCTCTGTGTCTGTGGCAGTGCGTTTGGTTTACTGCAGGGGTTTTCAACCAGTGGTCCGGGGACCACCCGTGGCCCTTGAGAGAGTTTCAAGTGGCCCCCAGCTAAATGTTGGAAAGTTGGTTAACCAGATGTAACTCTTTGAGAGGGTAAAATGAAACCAAATGGACCCTTGGATTCATTTTTACGCTCTCAAAGAGTTACAAATATTCATTGTATTCATCACCTGAAGTAACCCTGCACAACTAGAGAATGTAGAAGAAATGATCATTTCGATCTGTATGTTTGCCTGTTTTGTTTCCGAAAGTCAGGATGAGATTGTGGACAAAAGCAAATTAAATCTTGGGGTCTGTGGAGTTAAAATGTCCTCAAATGTTTGGTCCGCAGCTCAAATTCTGAATAAATAGTGGGCCCTAGTATGAAAAAGGTTGAAAACCCCTGGTTTACTGATCTAATGATTTTTAAGCCCTTCTGACTAATCCTCCTAACTCCCTTTGGATCCCCAAACTGTCATTCAAACAACCTGGATTAGCTACTGTATCTCCAGCTGTGGATATACTGTATACTGTATCTGTGCACACAAAATTTGGTAAAAACAGAGCGACATTTTCTAACCATCTGACCACCATTTATTCAGCATTTGAGCCACGGACCACCATTTGATGACATTTCAGTTCTTAATCCCACAGATTACACACATTGTTCTCACATTTGTGAGTTTGAAACTATGACCGAACGATGACCACATTGCTTCCCATTTATTCTCGATATTGTTTGGGAAAACTCTCCTCCTAAGAATTTTGCCACTGTGCGGACAAGAAATGGCTAGGGGTGCTCAAAGTTCCTTAAAATGAATCTTTTCCCCCAACCAAGGTTCATGTTTTAGGTTGTTATTAGAGAAAGTGAAATATGGGTGTTATTTTTTCTTCATGCACTGCATTCTTTAGTTTCATGGATCACAGCTGTTTTTGACAGGGGGCTGGGGCATTCTGGCACAGGGCTAAATGTATGTATGTATGTACTTAAAAAATATACAGTATATACATAGTACATGCAATTTACTTTTTTTATTCCCTACTAATAGTCCTAATAAACCCCAGGAAATTATATCTGGCCACAAAGTTCACAAGATCTACTGAATGTAACTGTTGTAGCTACATGCTATAACAGGTGCCTGTTGTACTGAGGCATAGACCTATGCACAGGGATTAAAGTAAAAAAAAATCTTGGGACTGAAAATGATCTTCTGCAAATAAGCACTGAGCTAATTAAATGACCCCTGTGAAATCCTCAGGACTGAAATCAGTACCCAGTACTGAGAACTTTAATCCCTGCCTATGCATCAATGTGGCATATAGGCTCAATATGGCAGTTTGTCACATTTCAGTAGACCCTGTGATCTTTTGTGGCCAAATAAATCTAATTTCTTGGAATCCATTCCAGTGAATAAGAAAAGGTGCCACAGAATCACTTTATAATTTTGGGAATGACTTCAGTTGAACCACTAAAGCACCCCTAGGTTCAAGTTGCACTAACTGTAGGCTATGTGATACAATCTTTCTCTAGGCATCTCTGCATCAATTATAGAGCATGTATATTAGCTACTAACACCTACTTTTTATGCCACATTTGGACTATTAGCAGGGCTTGACACTAACACTTGCCCGGGGCAAGTAAAAAAAATGGTGGGGCAAGTGAAGACTGCTACCTGGTTGCCTGATCGGGCAAGAAGTGTGTGACTTAGTCCACTATAACACAACACAATATAAATTTGTCTTGAAGGCAGTCATTGCACTCTGCCTCTGTGTCTTTCCCTGCTTTCTAGCTATCTCTACCTACCGTATCTCTCTCCCAGGTCCATTTGGTTCCAAACTATCATTTTGCTGGGGTCAGGGACCACTGGGTCTGTGACCACTATGGGCTAATTAAGATGATGAATTTTAACTCTTGAGAGCGTAAAAAATGAAACCAAATGGACCCTTGCGGGTCCATTTGGTTTCATTTTTGCGTTCTCAAGAGTTACATCTGGTTAACCAACTTAGCTGGGGACCACCTGGAACCCTCTCAGGGACCACTGGTGGTCCCCGGATCACCTGTTGAAAACCCCTGGTTTAAAGCACCCAAGTAGGAAGTAAACTTAAATGTAAAATTTACAATATATTTTTGGGGGGCAAGTGACCATGACCTGAGGGCAAGTAGAACCAGACTTGCACTGAAGTGCAGACCTTAGTGTCAACCCCTGATTAGGAGGACATTTTAAATACCAGCCTTTGCTTATATTTGCAACTGAGTATTTCTACAAATTGTGACATTGATACTTTTGCTGCTCAGGTAGTAAACATTATGTGAGCACTTCCAGCACCGACTTGTCTGCGTGCATATAGCAGGTGTATATGAACTGAAATCATGTGTTTTACAGACTGTCTTGTTTACAACTAGTGTTATAGACTTCAGAGTCAATAACATGCACTTTGACACACACACACACACACACACACACACACACACACACACAAACACACACACACACACACACACACACACACACACACTCAGTGTAGTGTAATACTACTACACTGTAGTAGACACTAGTAGACACACCCAGCTAATTCTGCAACAGACAGGAGGTTATTATGACCATATGTTAACGACAACAGGAACGCGAATGCACCACAAATCAAACAGAGCCAACAAGTGCAATATTAACAGCACAACGCCGTCCTTAATCCTTACCTTCTAAAGTGAAACTTTTCCTTCAGGCTTTCTCATGCACCGACGACAACTCCTTCTTCTTCAACTTCCTTGATAGATTCCTTCCCAGATTAGGTTGCATTGCACTGAGGAACGCCCCAGGCTGCAGCAGCAGGTACTGACTGGAAGGTAGATATAGGTCGCCAAAACTATTATAAAAACCGGTTCGTAGGTTACGTATAGCACTGCCAGGCAAAAACAAAGTGCCGGCAGCAGCAGCAGCAATCCCATTCATTCACACAGTGATCCCTGTATGCCGCCGCTGTCCCATTTTAAAGTGTCGCTGTTGTCCCAGTCTTACTACTACTACTACTACTCCTGCAGCCTCTTGTTGTTGAGACGAGTTGAAACGCGGTCGTGTCCCTCCCGCTGTGAATGAAAGAATGTAGACTAGAATGCTGCTGACTTCTGCACGCAGACAGCTTGTGGAGTTTCTTTTGAGCCGCTCAATATAATCGGACCACCACCATCCTCCAGACAGACAGACACAGGCCGCCCCATAGAGTGCAAGGTGCTGATCTGATGGGAGACCTCTCCTCTCCTCTCCTCTCCTCTCCTCTCTTCTTTGTGTCGCTGCTGAACCGAACTGAACGGCGTCTGTTTGTCACCCAAAGACGCTGTGATTGGACGGGACGAGAGCGGAGGGAGTCGTTTGAAGATAGATGAGGGAGGGAGCGAGGGAGTGTGTGTGTGTGTGTTGTGTGTGTGTGTGTGTGTGTGTGTGTGTGTGTGTGTGTGTGTGTGTGTGTGTGTGTGTGTGTGTGTGTGTGTGTGTGTGTGTGTTGTGTGTGTGTGTGTGTGTGTGTGTGTGGTTGTGTGTGTGTGTTACTGTAAAACAAGTCTTGACAGGGTGACACATATTGTCTGAAGCATGGACAACATCTGATTTTAAAACCGTTCATGTGAAGGCAGGTGCCCATAATGTTACATGCCGGTATTCAAGATATTCCAAATATTTTCATTTTTTCAGATGGGCCTGATTGATTGAATGGTTAATTTGAAAATATTATTCACAGATTGTAGGACAAGTAAGTAAATAAAAAGGACTATTGGACGTAGGCTATGCTAAGATAATAGGCTTATATGCCTAGGCCTACAGATATTTGTCTTTTTACTAGGGTGGATTTTTCCTACTAAATGCATTGTGTTGGTATGGGCCCATTTGATTTAATTTTATACTCTCAATAGTAAAATATATATAAGCGTGCATATAAGGTTCCCATAACTCTCCACTGCTTGAAATAAAAATAAAAAAAACTGCTACTTGTACTCAGGGGCGGATGTAACATTTCCCAATTGGGGGTGCAGGAGAACATGGTAAGCCGCACCCATACCATTTTCGGTTACAGGACTTTTATTAGGCAATTAAGCATCAATAATAACATCAGTTGTTGTTGAAGTTGCAACAGACATACATAAAGCTAAAGGTCTGACTCAGAGAGTTTTCTGTTTTCAATGGTGAAATGCTGTTGGTTTAGTGGTGACAATATCCAGGGTTGTTTTGCATGCCATCATGTTTGGTGGGGCAGACTGGGCATTTAGGGAGGCATTGCCCCCCCCATGCCCATGCTTAGATCCACCCCTGCTTGTACTGTCAACAATCTGGTTAATAAAGTATTCAATTAATCAATGCAAGAACAATGCAGGTTTCCGTCTCAGGTGAAGAGAAAGGCTCCATTTATTATTAGCTCGAATCCCCACTGTCATTACACATGGCAGTGTGATCATTAACATGAAAAAGGACCAGTGGTTCAGTAGGGCCCCCATAGCTAAATGATGTTGTAATGGATCCTTAAAGATCTTTACAGGTCGATTTGATCACACAACCATCAGTTTGCTTAACAGCTGCAAACTGCAGTATGTATTTTGACATGGTTATATCTACAGTATACTACAAAATCTATGTTCTATTTTATTTTTATTTAGTTCTGTGACCCACACGATTTATATCTTGTGTGCAGGACCTATATCAGACAAGTATGTATCAATACAACAGTATAACACAATATAACAGTATAACCACAATATAACAGTTGTGGCTGAAGTTGCAACAGGCAGGAAGCATGCAGGAAGCATTCTCACTCAGAGATTTGTCTTTTTTGAATGATGAAATGGTGTTGGTTTAGTGGTGTGGCATTTGTAGTTAGTTAGGAGTGTGTCATTGTAGGCTACTTTGTATTTTAAATACAGTAAGCACAGTAATTTGAAATAAATTTGGGTTATTTGCATGCCATCATGTTTGGTAGGGCAGTCAAGGCATTTATGCCTATAGATCCGACCCTTATACAACTAGAAAACGAAGAATAATAATGCATTATTTTGATCAACACAACATGCACCTGCTGTAGTCTTGGTATGCTGTGGGTTTTCAACTGGTTATGACTGAACCAGCTAGGGGCTACCTAGCTGGGAGGGTGGCTTGATATTGACTCTTACCAGCTTAGTTTAATTTGAGTTGAATTAAGTCAAGCTTTTAATCATCATCATTTCTTAACTTAAGTGATCTGCGGTCGTTGGTGTAGAGTACTACAAATAAGGGAGAGCACTGACACTCCTGTTGAATCCCAATGCTACAGCTGAACAGAGATGGCTATTGGCTGAAAAGCACACGTGACCGACCGCCGAGTATGGAAGGATTCTGGTTCCAAACAAACCACTCTGGCCATCCAGCTCCATTGACAGCAGATCACACCTTCACAGTTAAACTGGCGAAATTACGGCATTTTAGGACATTTTAACACATTAACAGACCTCTGGTCACTCTAGTGCAGGGGTTTTCAACCTTTTTGATCCCACGGACCACTATTTGTCCAGCATTTGAGCCACGGACCACCATATGATGACATTTTAGCCCCACAGACCCCAAAACTAAAGATTTCTCTTGCTTTTGTCCACAATTCCAGGCTGGATTTGGGGAAACAACACAGGCAAATTAACAAACAGATAAAAATGACCATTAATCTTCTAGTTGTGTAGACCTGGGCTAGTTAAGATGATGATTTTTAACTCTTGAGAGTGTGGACCCGCCAGGGTCCATTTGGTTTCATTTTTACGTTCTCAAGAGTTACATCTGGTTAACCAACTTAGCTGGGGACCACCTGGAACGCTCTCAGGGACCACTGGTGGTCCCCGGACCACCTGTTGAAAACCCCTGCTCTAGTGAACAATGATTTGTTGTGTAACTCACTTTAGTTAATGTATATTATAAGAAAATAGTCTGTGCTGCCATGCAGTGGTTAATTATGTAGGTCCTATGTTTGGAACCTGCAGAGCTCCAGCCACTGTGAGATGTGAGATCAAAGCACATGGCTATTAACCCTATTTATAGCACTCTACGTCGGCAATCATCCCTCAAAGTATAGGCCTACCCTGATTGGCCATCCGATTAGTTGATGACGTAATTTTGAGGTAATTAATGAATCTCCATAAGTAACCACAGTGACCGCTGATGACGACCTTTAACAGCAAACCGATCGCTTAACTTGCGCTTGCTCTGCTCACGCAAGAGGAGGCCATGGCCTACTTGTGCCTTGTTACCCTCATTCTCTTAACCTTCCATAAACTCATGCATACTCTAGCAGACACACGATTACAATACGCAGTATGTGCACATTTCCTGATAATGGTGAGTCAAACAGTCAATCGCGCAGTATGCCCATGCATGCTTTCCTTTGAAATTCTATTTCCCTTTTTCTGTATAAGAGTTATATCTGACTTCCGATGCTGCCAGCATTGATGTCGTCATCATACACCAGTAGTTTTCAACCATTTTCAGGGAGGGACCACCATTTATTCTGCAACTTAGCCACGCACCACCATTTTCTGTTAAGTTTAGTCTCGTGGACCTTTCAAGGATTTTCAAGTTTCTATTATCACTTGCGTGAGAGGAGCGGGCGCGGAGAGACTTATAGATCTATTACTAAATGTAAAATGACTAAAATGAATATTGCTGAATGTCCCATTTCACAATTTAAAAATGTGTATCTATTGAAAATAGCAGATCGACAATCTCCTTAACCTTCGGCCTGGGTTTAGTCCTTTACGATATGCATATATAATAGGAGATGATTATTTCTATGGATTTGATGTATTGCCTTGTTGTCCATGCTTACTGTAGTTACTCCAGATCAAGAGCGTCTGCTGCTTAACTGTAAAAGCTAAAAAGCCACTGCACTACACTGCACCACACTACACTACATTGCTGCTGCCTCAAGTACAGTACACAGTATATAATAGAATAGTCCCGCAATGGCATACCGCTTCTTTGACCATGAACCAGAAATATTATGGGAATGCTGAAATGTGCTCCTGACTTTGCCAAGCTGTCAAAAGAAAGAATCACCTCAGAATTTCTCCCTCCGAAAAGTACCTGGCTGTACCCAGTGTTATCAACAAAGCCTTCCATTGTGACGTAACTTGATAAAGAACCTCTAGCGCTGAGAGGCCTTTAACAGTCAATGTGAGGAAAAGCCCCAAAAAAATCACACAATGTGTATCATAAGCTGTAGAATGTCATTTCAAGAGAAACGAGGAGTAGAAATGAATTAAATAGAATAAAAGATTGAAGGCAAAACTAGAATTAGGCTCGGGTCTTAGACCTAGGGCTCTAATCCCAAACCCCTTATGCTTATCTTTTTTACTATTTTGACTTTTTGAAATAGTTCAAATAGTTCAACTGGTCATTTTATCTTTTGAATAATGTTTTTTTAATAGTTTAAAGAAAGCAAAGAAGTTAAGGGATAAGGGTTTTAGCGGTGACGAAAATCTAGGCCCTGGTGTCCCTGGAGTCAATTATCAATCCCTCTAAAAAATGATTATCTTTGCTTGCAGTAATACAGCATTGTGAAATCATGCAGAAAACGAGGTGGTACTTAGCCCATTTTCAACACTTTCCCTACCTATAATTCCCTTAAAATGTTTTCTCTGATATTTAGAAAATACAGAAAAGATAAGAAAAAGAAATGTCTTCACCAATGTGTTTATAATGGTTTCTAATAATAACATGTGCTAAAATGTTGAAATTCAACTCCTGTGGAAAACCTCATGAAAACAGATCAAAGTCAGGGTACTAACCTATAGAAGGCAAAGCATGCAAAATGTCACAATGCTTTATGTAGCATGTTTGATATGTCTAACCATGAGGTTTTCATGGTGTCAAATCCATTCCAAGCATTAGTTTTGCAAAGCAACACACTCTTTGGGCTGAAAATTGACCACAGCATTTGCCCAAATGTGCTGACTAAGATTCTGTTTCTGTTTTTAGCCCAAGGAATGTTTTCTGAGAAAAACTAGCGCTTTGGCATGGATTCAGCATCATGAAAACCCCTTAGTTGACATTTTGCATCTTTTGCCTTCTATAGGTTGTGACTAGTACCTGGACTTTGACCTGTTTTTATGAGGTTTCCCACAGGTGTTGAATTTCAACATTTTAGTACATGTTATTAGACACCATTGGAGAAGAAATATTGTAACATAACTTTCCCTAACCATAAAACCCCATGTTTTGCATGAAAACGGTTCGTCAGAAGTCCAGTCACACGCCTGTACTTCGTGCGCTTCATCGTGCCATGTGTCTGGACTCCGGACAGTGAAAATCAAGACAGCCAAAGTGTCCTGTAAGGCTCAAAAGGAACAACTTGAACAACATCCCAGATCCTGTGCTGTGTGCCGAGCGGGCCAGCAGCGGTCCCCTGGTGAAACGAAAGGTACCGCTAGGCCTGCTGGGAATTTGTGACGCCGTAGGGGAGGGAGTTGTTTAAAAAACTCACAGCGTGCGACGCTCGCGTGACGCAGACGTTCTGGGAAGCAGCCAAAGGGCCACTGTTTTACACTCTGTCCATGTACTGGATGCTCTTGGAAATGGCATATGTGTTGGCATACAGGTGCACTCCACTGGGTGCACTCTTTTTAGATGTGCGTTTTTCAAAGAATAAGCTTTTTAGAATTAGCTGATGACGATCTACAAATGCCTTCTAAATGAATAAAAAAAAATTGTAAGTTTTCTTTAAAAAGTAATGGTCCCCAAACTACAGCCTGTGGGCAAAAAGGTTAGGTAAGAGAAAAATGTTTCAGAATGTCGGGTCTTTAAGCTGCAGTGGACACATGATTTTTTGTTTGTTTTTATTTGTGTAGTTTTTTTTATCCCTTAACTTACCTTTTTAAACTATAGAAAAAACATTTTTCAATAGTTAAAATGGCCAGTCTGCAAGCTTACAATGTGTCAATATATTAGTACATTGAACTATTCCAAGTTTTTTTTTTCTTTTCAATTTAGTAGTAGTAGTAGTAGTAGTAGTAGTAGTAGTAGTAGTAAAAGGCAAAGGAGTTATGGATAAGGGTTTTAGCGTGTGACGAAAATGGAGCCCTTTGTCTCATCTGTCAAGAGACGGTGTCAGTATTCAAATAACACAATCTGCGCCGACATTATGAATCCTGTCACAAAGACAGGTATGGTAGCTTGCGGCTCTGCAGACTACATTTGTACGCCAAGCTCAGCTGAACCAAAACAATATTCGTCAATAATCGTCATGCTTTTTCTGTTACAAACTGACCCTGGCCCCCCATCAGAGAAGGTAAGAAAGTTAAGTGGCCCTCAGCAGGAAAAGTTTGGGGCTGTCATTGGTGCTCAACCATTTTCATGTCAAGGTCCTTGAGAATTTATTATCTGTATTTGGCTTTTGTTTGGACCTCAAAATATGTTGGTCTACGGACCTCTCAGAAGCACAGATTTGAGTTAAAAAAAAAATAAAAAAAAATGGCGGCTCCTGAAGAAGATATGAAAGGATTTGCGGTACATTTACATGATTTTTTTTCTCCCCGAAAATATCAGATCGACAAGCTGGTGGCGTGTCACCAAGTGGCGTGTTACCAGCTACTACCAACTTGTACATCATTAATTCCTCGTACTTCATTCTGACCTTGTGTTCAGTGTTGGGAATTATCAAGTTGGCCGATTTCCACCAACAATTATTGGATGGATGATTTAAGACTCCTGGCGCCGCCCTGTTGGTCATATGAGGTTCTGCACAGAGCTATGACACATACTGTACATTCAAGACCTTCCAGTGTTTTTCCACACCGGCTTGAAAGCGGAAGAAAACACGGCTGCTCTAGGAGTTAGGTTGTTTTGTTTGTTCTCGTATCAATCGGTGGAATTTTGCCCGCAAAGCAGGCAAAAATCACTGTAAATGGAGGGTGCTTTTCGCAAGAGAATGGATCATTTCGAGAAAAACAGCGTGGAAAGTTTTTGTTTTGAATGGATCTCAATGGAGTGGAGGAGGACGTTATAGTAGCAAATTATAGCAATCTGCCTAACAACCGCAACATTGTATTGGTGAGTGATAATGAATCAAGGCTTTCATGCAAAAAACTGTTTAATGCCCTCGAGACGTAATGAACAACATTGTTCTTTGACAATAGTATGAAAACAGACACAAACACAGAAGATATAATACAAATGTACAAGAGACAGAGGCAGCAGGTCAGAGTAAGAAGACATGTCTGTATCACAGGAGCTCTAGTGCCCATACGGCACTTCATGGAGACGTATATAAACATTTGCACAAATTACAAAAAATACAAAGAAAAAAATAAATAAATAGATGACACAGAGTCATCCGTTTGGTCTTGGTAAATAAACCTATCCATTACGAGATTCCGAGATATTGTTGCTTTTTTACCCATTAGATCTGTATTGAAGATGAATACCTTAATTAATACTTTATTGTGACGTTGTTATATTCCAGAACGAGTGGCACCGGTGAAAGTTTTCATAACTCCATCCCGGGCACACTTTGGATGAGGGAAGTATTCATTAGGTGAAACTTCTTGCCTGTTTTTTTTTTTTTTTTTTTTTTTCTTTTCTTTTTTTTTTCTTTTTTTTTTTGGGGGGGGGAGGGGGGGGGGGCGGCAAACGGAGCAAACATGTACACAATGTTCAGATTTCAAGTAAAAAGCGGTCATGCTGGGGCCATGGAGGCAGTGTTGCTAACTGCCAAAATCCCAAATGAACTAAAATGCACTAGATGCTTGCCTGGAGGGGAAACTCTATATACTGTATATATACAGATCAAAATGACCATTAATCTTCTACATTCTCTAGCTGTGTAGACTTGGGCTAATTCACATGATGAATATTTTAACTCGTGAGGGTGTAAAAAAAAAAAAAAAAAAAAAAAAGCGCTCTCAAAGGACAGGAAAAATGCTGAAAAATTTGCATTTTATCTCTGGCGCCTGTCAATCAATTTCATGAACTCACTGGCCAAAAAGCACTAGATTTTCCACCAGGGTTTTTTCACTAATTTTTGCGCTAGGGGGGTCTGGAAAAAAAAGAAAGCCAAATATAGCGACAAATGTGCCAGGTTGGCAACACTGCAGGGAGGTGCGGAAAAAAATAAAATAAAATAAAAAATAAAAACAGGCTGAAGTTGCTGCATGACTGTCACGATTATGAGTCATTGACATGATTATGAATCATGACAGTCATGTTTGAGGGTTAAGTGGGAAGTATAAAGTCTGGCAGAGGATAAAAGGTATGCTTGTACGGTTAACACTGTACTTAACATGAACTTAACACTAAAGCCTTGTTTCCTCGGACTCTATTTTACCGTTGCAACCCAACATCTCGATTTGAGTTGCTCAGTCAGTCTGTCAGCTGTAGTTCAACATCTATTCCACGAGAGGGCAGCCATACATAGAAATACAGTGTATATTCATTGCTTTGAAAATGACAAATGAAGTGGCAACTCTTTTCTGTTGATCAACCGGTGGTACCAGAGACCCGGTGGTACCAGAGATGAACAACAGTTCAAAAAAATGTCCCTGGTGACGCTAATGCCTGATTTACACTCAAATGAATGAATGCCTCACACCAAAAATGTCATTTTAAATGGGCTTATAACCCTCTCAATGACCCCCACTGTGCCCCAGACCCAACTTCCTAGTTAATTGTGCTTTGAGCTATATTTGTGCTGTGTGCAACAGTAAAAAAACAATCTAAGCGTTTAATGCAGTGGTTTTCAACAGGTGGTCCGGGGACCACCAGTGGTCCCTGAGAGGATTCCAGGTGGTCCCCAGGCTAAATGATGGAAAGTTGGGTAACCAGATGTAACTCTCAAGAGTTAAAATAATCACCATCTGAATCAGCACCACTTAAACTTAAGAAGTCTACGCTGTTTTGTTTGCAAAATCCAGCCTGGAATTGTGGACAAAACCAAAATAATGATATAGTTTTAGGTCTTTGGAGTGAAATTGTCATCAAATGGTGGTCCGTGGCTCAAATTCTGAATAAATAGTGGTCCCTGGCATCAAAAAGTTTGAAAACCCCTGATTTAAAGGTATACTGTAGTAAGTGATTTCACTTAATTTCGGAGAGGGGTTTTCCAAATATCACCGAATGCAAAACCACTAGAGATTGTACAAAACGTTTGCTCTGAAAGAACATGTAATATTCAAAGATTTGCACTGCGTTTTCACGATTTCGCGCCAGCCGTGAACACCTGCTTTTTTTTCGATAAAACTGAAAACATGATCCGATACAGCTCTGCTATTTTTCTGGTGTGAGGCACACTCAAAGTGAGTACAAGTCAGGAAAATAGGAAAACTTCCTAAGACCCTGACCCAAGGTATTTGAGGTCAGTTATAGTATAATAGCACCATACAGTACAGTACAGTAGTATCACATACAGTACACAGAATTACAGCGAGAACAATTAGTATTCAGTGGAATGTCAGCAGCAAACCGACGGTACAGTACAGACCCGAGGCCTGCAGGCTTCAGGCCTCATTAGAGAAACAAAGCAGTCAATGAGCTGGAATACAGATGGATTCTAGGTCAGGGCAAGGGGTCCCCCCAAAGCTCTCTCCCCGGGCCAAAAAGGAAGGACCCCCAAAAATAGCCACAGAGGGTCATCATCATCACCATGCTGGCCTGTGGTGGTGGAAATCTTTGTCATTGTGTTTACAAAATGAACGTCACCGGGCAGGCGAAGAGCTTAGCTATAATTATCACCATTTACCGGAGTCCTTACATATTCCTTTGAAGAATGCCTGAAAGACTGGTCTGAACCAGTAATTGTACCATTAATATTGGTACAATTACTATCTAAATTTTCGCCAGTGTATGGACACATTGCGGGTGCCGACCATATTGTGCAATCGCTTTAGAATAATACAAATAAGAACAACAAATAAATAGTGGAAAAAAGGCAGCACTATTATGTTGTCAAGGGAGATGCAATGCCAAGATTGTTAGCTTATAGATCGGCTATTTCTCCCTTGATTTTTTTTAAATGTTTTTCTTTTTAATCCATTTTCCACCTCTCCTTCCCAACTGGCCTCATAGCACCCTCTGGTGGCCGCCCTGGTGGCTGCAGCCAGCACTTTGATCCGCTGTAGTGACTGAATGAATTTGGAATAGAAGGCACCAATATGAATGTTTAGCTGCAGATATAGTTGTGATTGGATGGTTTATATCAATGTTTAGCTGCAAATATACACCGCGTTCCAACTTATTATGCAAATCATGTTTTTGTTGATTTTCCAACATAATTGATGCAAATGATATCAGCATAATTTTCAAGTCATTAGCTGTCAATTTATGTTTCAAATGTTATTGAACAAACCTCCTAATGAAAACAGAATTTAAAAAATTAAATTAAAAACTTGAAACAGTGCGTTTCGCAGTGTTCCAAATTATTATGCACATCATAGTTTCAAGACATTTTCTTGTTTGTAAAGAACTGAACATAGTAATTTGTTGAATCCATAGCAATAAGGAGAGTCATATGTACTGGGGGGGAAAAATGCTATTTCAATCCCAAAACATGTTAACAGGTCCAGTTACATGTTAACATGGGACCCCTGTGTTTGATAGCAGCTTGCGTCCATAAAACTTGTGAGTTTATGGAGAGTTTCTGCTTGAATGTCTTTGCAGGATGTCAGAACAGCCTCCCAGAGTTGCTGTTTGGATGTGAACTGCCTCCCACTCTCATACTGTACATTTTTCAGTACAGTCTTGTTCAGTGATGAGTGCCGTGCAACCCTGGATGGTCCAGATGGATGGAGTATGTGGATGGTTGGTGCATGGCCAGTTTGGCCACCATGTCCCAACAAGGCTGCAACGTCAGCAAGGAGGTGGCGGAGTCATTTTTGGGCCGGAGTCCTAGGGAAAGACCTGGTCGGCCCCTTTAGATCTTTCGCTCGAGGATGCTCCAGACATTCTCAATAGGATTGAGGTCAGGGGGGGGCGGGATGGGGGCCACACCACACCATGATTTTTTTTCCCTTTATGCCCATAGCAGCCAGTGAAGCTGAGTTATTCCGTGCAGCATGAGATGGTGCATTGTTGTGCTTGAAGATGATTTTGTTTCAGAAAGCACGATTCTTCCCTTTTGTACCGTGGAAGAAAGTGGTCAGTCAGAAACTCAACATACTTTGCAGAAGTCATTTTCACACCTTCAGGGACCCTAAAGGGGCAACCAGATCTTTCCCTAGGATTCCGACCAAAACATGACTCCGCCACCTCCTTGCTGACGTCGCAGCCTTGTTGGACGGCCACTCCTCAGTGAACAAGACTGTTTGAAAATTAGTCTTTGTGTACAGTATGAGGTTGGGGGGGCAGTTCACATCCAAACAGCAACTCTGGGAGGCTGTTCTGACATCCTGCAAAGACATTCAAGCAGAAACTCTCCATAAACTCACAAGTTTTATGGACGCAAGCTGCTATCAAACAAGGGGTCCCATGTTAACATGTAACTGGACCTGTTAACATGTTTTGGATTGAAATAGCATTTTTTCCAGTACATATGACCTCCTTATTGCTATAAATTCAACAAATTACTATTTTCAGTTCTTTACAAACTAGAAAATGTCTTAAAACTATGATGTGCATAATAATCTGGAACAGTGCGAAAACAGTTTTTAATTTATTTTCTAAATTCTGTTTTCATTAGGAGGTTTTGTTCAATAACATTTGAAATATAAATTGACAGCTAATGACTTGAAATTATGCTGATATCATTTGCATCAATTATGTTGGAAAATCAAACAAAACATGATTTGCATAATAAGTTGGAACGCGGTGTAGTTGTGATTGGATGGTTTATATCAATGTTTAGCTGCAGATATTGTTGTGATTGGATGGTTTATATCAATGTTTAGCTGCAGATATAGTTGTGATTGGATGGTTTATATCAATGTTTAGCTGCAAATATAGTTGTGATTGGATGGTTTATATCAATGTTTAGCTGCAGATAAATTTGTGATTGGATGGTTTATATCAATGTTTAGCTGCAGATATAGTTGTGATTGGATGGTTTATATCAATGTTTAGCTGCAGATACAGTACATGGTAGTGATTGGATGGTTTGACACTGATGACAGTCAGTTGTGAATTAAAACAGTTAATCCAAGTTATATAACGGTGTATAAAACACAAGAATAGCAAAAAAAAAAAAAAAAACATCTCGT